>VWZG01011720.1:83043-95902 GCA_013396735.1 Grallaria varia | reverse complement strand
CAGGCCTCCTCACTGAGTTCTTTTGTTATCATAGACATTTATAACTTTGTGTTCAGATACTACTCAAACATTGACAATGTGTACACTATTGCTGAGAAGTCATACTAGGGTCTTCTCTTGTGAATAGAAAAAATAGCTTATCACCACAGATATGAATATTCTATCACTAGAACTATGAATATCAAATGGTATAAACTGTTGCACTGGTGGCCTTTAGGTTTTTGTAATAAAAATGCCATATACATTTATTCAAACTAACTGCATAATTATTATTTCTTAGTGATTGATGACTTTACTGAATCATATTCCACTAAAGTAAGGTTTTGATTACATTAATATTTTAAAATATTTTCCATGGAGTACCTAACACTTATGATTTTATCTATCCCACTATCAAAATCAATAGAGGTTTCCAAATGCTTTGAATGACTTTGGAAATCTCTCACTAGGTGTGGTGTTTTATTTTTTTTTTACTATACTCTTCTGCAACTGTATGGTAAAATAACTTTATAATTTAAAAAGCCAGAAATACAGAAAACCCCCCTATAAATTCTCCCTTTTTATGTCCTTATTTATCACATCAATGGTTTTTTGTTGTGTTTCACTTTACTGAACTCGATAACTTATACATTGGCTGAGGCAAATCTTTTGGAAAGACCTGTACTGTTCATCTGACTTTATGGTTTATTCCAGCAACTAATGATACTGTGGATAAAAAAGATCCTAATATTAATAATGCCCTTGAAGAACAAAACATATATTCTCCTGTATGGATTTTCTTGCTTTTTGCCCATTCCTATTCACAGCAATGACAGATAATTTTCAATAAATATGTGAGTTATACATTTAGCCCTTACTGGATATAATGTCAGAGTTTGAAAAAAAAATATTTAGATATCACTCTTCCAGAATTCAGTCTTAAATATTTACAAAGTTAAGTTTAATATCATAATAACTTCAGTGCATTATTTTATATAAATTGTCAAAATCATATAAATGTTTGTAATTCTGCTTTTTCACCTTTCATCACAGGCAGAAGCAAGAAATAAGGGGAAAATAGAGTTAATTTTTTGAAACAAATATTTTGAATAGATTTTCCTAGGTTTTGGTGGTTGAGTTATACCTCAAAGTAGCTGTCCATTTTATACCTTGAGAATTTTCTGTAAAAACCTCACATTCCTCCTTGCACAGCAAGTTCCACTGAGTCTTAAAACTTTAAGTGTCTTGTTCAGCTCAAGGTAAAAGCTGCACCAGAGACTAGTGTGGCTGCTGTATGCGAGAGATAAAGAGATTATCCGAAAAAATGTAAGACCCAGCTTAGCCAATTGTTCGGTCTCATTCCATAACAGTGTTTTGCTTCCCATTCTCCACCCTAAATAAGAACATATAAAACTAATGGAAACATAAAAGTAGCTGAAAAATAAAGGAAATGTGTGTTGAAAGTTTTAAGTGAACCTAATGCAAATGAGGAAACATACTTTTGTCAAACATAATGCTGAAGCAAATATATGTATCTCTAGTGAATATCTCTCAGTCTGTGAGGATGAAGGCTTTGTTCTCATATGAAAGAAAACTTATTCTTTTGAATGTAGTATATTTTTTCTATTGAAACTACTGACTTTTGCAAGCATTAATAAAATACATGCCTAATACACAGGAATATTGACCAATAAAGAACTTTTATAAAAATACATTTTTTTCACTGACAGTATGAGCTGTAAATAAAATTCAATCTAATTTATCCCAAACAAAAATGGAATTGATTGTCTTAGTCAATGTTTCTAGGTGGTAACATGTCATTTAACTCTTTCATGGTGTGTGTGTGAGTTGTGTTTGCTTTTTTTATAACATGCAATATTGTAAAAATACTTGCTTATTATCCACAAATTCGCCTGTTAGTGAATTGTTAATCTTTCCAGTCAAACAGCCACTTTATTTTTTTCTTCAGACATTTTACACTCTAATCTGTTAATAGTCTCATCCAAAAGGAGTTAATTACCTATCAGTTGGCTAATGTAGATTTTAACTTCCGGATGCCTCATCCTAAAGCAGAATTCAGATTCTTATGGCAGAAATTGTATTCCATGCAGTGTATGAGGAGAGTTAGTACAGGGCCAAGAGCAATGGTATTGATATCTTTTAGCAATCAGAGAAGAAAACTGCATAGAACTAAATACTGGGAACCTTAAAAAAGAAGTCTGCCTGAAATTCAAGCCTCATTACAGTTTAGATACTTAATTCTTGTCTAGATGAAACTCTCTGGTGAGCCTGAGATAAATGTCCTGAAATTATCTTTTCAGAGTAGATGGCTCTATCTCTTATTTTAAAGAAATGAGAAAGTTCTCTTAGCCTTTGTAATGTGCTCAGTGACAGAGGTGGCAGTGATGGCATTGTTATATCTAATTCCCATATTAATACATTTAGCATGTGGAAACCTGAGAAACACTGTATCATCTTCAGCTTAACAGGTGTAAATATAGACCAAATCTATCATATTTCCAGATATGAAGATGATTAAGGACTTGAACTGTATGGGAAGAGGCTGAGAGCACTGCACTTGTTTACATTGGAAAAGAGAATGCTCAGTGGAATCTTTTCAATGTATATAAACACCTGAAGTGAGGTAGTAAAGAAATTCCAGTAAATTACAGAAAATTCAAGCTAAAAATAAGAAAAAATAATATTGCTACGATGGTCAAGCACTGAAACAGATTCTCCAGGAAGGTTATGGAGTCTCCGTCTTTGAAGATATTCTGGATGTGGTCTGGAATGACCAGCTCTACATGGTCCTTCTTTTGCAGGGGAGTTGGGCAAGGTGACCTTCAGGGGTGTCTACCTCAAAAATTCTGTGATTCTGTGACTCTACGATTAAATAAAACAAAACACTGAGTTCAGTAAACACTCTCAGTTTAGGCTTCCTCTGGAGTATTAGTGCTTACTTTGTTGTAAAGCAATAATAACTTTTCTTTTAGCATGCTTAGCTTGCAAAGCCACATTGATAACATTTATTTATTGAAGATGTAAAACACAAATTGACTCCAAAACAGACCGCTCTCCATTCCCAGGACAGTGAGTACACAAAACAAATGCTTATGATTTCTTAAGAAAATGTCTAATGTTTCATCTAAATGCTGGTTTGATGTATGATCCAAAACATAAAGATCAGAGCTGTGTAAATTCACAAAATATCATGTTCCGAGCATATTGAGCATTCTTGGCTTTTGGGGAACAGAAAAATGTATGCCTGGAAAAAGCTGTCAGAGTGAGTACAGTCCTTTAGCTGCCTGTGGACAGAACTAAGGTTTGATCCTTCATCTGAAATGAGAAACTTGATTAGATCTGTGAATTTTTATTTATAATTTCAATCAAATTATATGAAAAACTGCAAACCTTAAGATATTTTTCACCACAATGCTGTACATTTTTATTAAATACAAGATATAACAGACTTGCACCTCATAAGCTGTAGATAAATTATTGTCTTAAAAAATGAATCTGTACATTTTTCTCCTTTCCCTCACTGTTCTTTTGTGTGCATAGGTAAGTCTTGTGCAATTTCCTTTCCCTAAGGAAAAAAAAAAGAAAAATCAACCTAATTGTCTCAGTTCATCCCACATGTTGTTTACTTACTTTCCAGATTTATTATCTGGTCTCAGATGGCCTAATTTGTGATTTCTGTTCTACAGGAACCAAAATAGTTTCTAACTGGTGGTACATATTTGACCATTAAAGCAGAAAGAATCCTGCTGATCAAGAGTTTGTCAGTATTTTTTTTTTTTTTAATCTTGGATTTAATTTTTTGTGTATATTTTAATGAAATGTCTTAAGCACTGATTTGCTTTCACTAATCTATTGTAGTCATAGATTCAGAGAATGGTTGAGTTCTGAAGGCACCTCTGGAGATAGTTAAGTCCAACCTTCCTGCTCGAATAAAGATCAGCAGAACAGACTGCTCAGGTCAGTGTCTCCTTGGGTTTTGAATGCATATGGGGGTCGAGACTCTACAACCTCCCTAAACAACCTGTTCCAAAATTTGACCATGCTCACAGTAAAAACAGTGCTCTCCTATGTTCAGAGGCCCTTTGCTTTATTTCAATGTTTCACCATTTCCTCTTGTTCTGTTTGCAGGTACCAATGAGAAAAGTCTGGGTCCATCTTCTTTGCTTCCTCCCATTGTGTATTTAATAAGATCTTTCTGTGCTTTCTCTTCTCCAGACTAAACATTCACAGCACTCTCAGCCTTTCCTCAGATGACATATTCTACAGTTCCTTAATCATGGCCTTTTGCTGAGCTTACTCTAGTAAATCCATGTCTCTCTTTTCTTGAGGAGCCCAGATCTGGACCTGGTGCTCCAGATGTGTCTCACCAGGGCTCAGTAGAGGTGAAGGGTCACCTTTTTTAAACTGCTGACAATGCTGTACCTAATGCACCTGAGATACCTTTGTCTGCCTTTGCCACACCACACCACACTGTTGGCTCATGTTCAGCCTCGGTCTACTGGGACACTCAGGGCCTTTTGTTCTATTTATGCTGTGAAAATTTACTGAATGCCAGTGCTACTAATATTTTGTCACATTTGTAGTCTTCTACAACTCTGTGTTCTGATATTTGTGCAAGAATTTAGAACTTTTCCCTAGAAACTGAATGTTACTACTAAGATTTGCCAAGAAATCTCAGCTACGCTGAACTGGAATTTACCATGAATTTATTAGTGTGAGGATGTTATTCTCATTAGATGATGATTTTTGGGAAATACATTGTTCCTTACTGTAACTATTTGCTAGCTGGAAAACTTGCTGTTCTAGTGTTTCCTGCGGGTTTAGTAACCTTCAATGCATCCCTTAAACTAATTTTCCTTTGAATACATTGGAAGTTTTATCATCCACAATATGCTCTGAAAGTGGAATTCCAAAGCATAGCTAAAAACTATAGGAGTCACTTTTTTTTTTCTTTGTTTGTTTGCCATATTTCATTCAAGATCTCTTCTTGTACTGATGAGACCGCACAGTTTATATTTTGCAGATGTTTGTCACTCTCTCCTGAAGTCCTAGTCGTCTCTTCTTTAGGCTGAAGTATCCTACATTAGTCAGCCTTTTCCTCTATGGAATATCCAATATGGTATGCAATATAGAATCATGTAATAGTATGAGTTGGAAGGAACCTTTTAACATTCATCTAGTCCAACCTCCCTGCAAGGAGCAGGGGCATCTTCAACTAGATCAGGTTGCTCAGATCCCTGTCTATATCCAGAAGCATTACATAAATAAAACATTTAGTAAATCTTCATTCTTATTTTGTTTCTTCAAGAGACTTAGGTAGTGTTATTTTTGAGTTTTGAACCAAATTCTTGGACATAAAAATGTCAGTTTCTTCCCAGTAAAGAACAAGTATGTTCATTAACATCTCCATTTGCAACTGATTTGAGACATTAATATACAGTATTACTTTAGTATATGTTAGCTTGCTAGTTTTGAGGAGGATTTGGTTTCCCTAAATGGTAATTACTGTGGAATTACTGTATTTGAAGGGAATGTTAATGTTCACTGAGAAACGGAGACATGGTGTTCTGAAAGAAAATACAGGATCTGCAATAGTCATAGTATGAATCATAAGAAGAACTCTCACAGGATGTGAGGATTCATCTGAATTTTTGAGAATTGGATGGCGTTCCAAAAATATGTTTTTTCTTCAAATCCTATGCATGACTTTCTTCCATTTTTATCCTTAATCCACCTCAGTGAAAATATCACAAAAGTTCTTCAATTATAAAGTTATTATTCATCTAGGACTTAACTTCTAAATACCAAATATAGATCTCCATTTTCAACATAAGAGAGAAAAATTACCTGAAACAGCCATTGGTACACCTACATATGGCACAAACCCTTAGTATTTCTTCTGGCTTTTTTCAGTATATAGAGCATGTCTGAACCTCATGCTCCAGCACATACAGGCTGTGTAATAGTTTAATTTAGACTAGAATAATTTCAAACACTGTCAAGATGAAAATGAACACAGACTTTATCAGGTTGAAAGGGTTGAAAGCTTTGTCTTCATTAAATAAGTTCCTTCCTTGAACAAAGCTTAGACAGGCTTTCATCTTATAACTTTTGAATTTTCTTCAACTGTATTTAGAAATTTACAGATATATGTACATAATAAGGACAATTTTATAGACCTTAAATTAATTTTCTAGCAGCTGTACTGTCTACTACATGTGTACTATTTGAAAATGGAATAATTACAGAAGATACGCATTAACAAAGTTAGGAAAAGGGAATCTAGGACCAGGGTTGGTTTTGGGTGTTATGTCAGTAAAGTTAATCGGTTTTCTAGCACTAGGAAAGTCTTTGAGATTGGTATGTAAAGAAAATGAAATATAAAATACAGAGGTAATCAGAAATAGTTTGTTATTAGTATACTAATTTTGAGACTACTCAAAATCATTGTTTAGAAACTACAGAAGGAGCCATTGTGTCATCAAATTTTAGCTGACAGCACCCTTATGTAATAAGTTTGGGGTGTTCTTAAGAAACTCTTTTTGAACTTGAGAGCAAATTAATATGCCATAATTGGAATAGAGTTTGCTCTTCCTTTTTAGTTTTTCCAAGCATTTTCCCCCCCCCTTCCTGCCCATGCTAGGAAACCTGATCAGGCAGTTGAGCAGAGATCTTACAGTGTGCATGGCCTCCCTCATGCCTGCAGACATCTCTGCGTTCTTACTGTTGAGCAGAATCAGGCTTACAAAACACAAACAGGATGTTTCATTGCACACCAAAGTGTGCTACTGAGTATTACACTATTTTGTGACTTATTTACCCCACCTCTTTTGGGAGGAATGTAAAAGTCAAGCAGTGGCAGAGCTTCCCAGTGCAGCTGAGAGCTGACTGAAGACTGAAAATCTGGATATAGATCACAAGGCTGTATGTTTGCTACCAAAGCCCTAGGACTGAGGGCTCTTGGTGTGTCTTTGGATAATTTCATATGAAAAATTATATGATAAAATAATGCAACTGTGAAAAAGCAAAGCTAGAAATGGAAACTATTCTGAGATATTAGATCACTATCCATAATGAAAAAGATACCCCTTAAAGTGTGAGAGAGAATATCCTGAGAAATACAAGTCTTAGAAAAAAAGAAAGCAGGTATTTAAGGACCAAAATACTTTTCTATTTAAATTACTTGTCCAAAGAGAGTAAAACGGAGGCAGCACTTTAAAGAGAAAATGATACCAGTATTTTGAAGGGCAGACAAACTTCAGGTTTAATTTATATGTAATACTAAAAAATTGTATTTTATCTTCAGTACAGAGATTAGGTCCATATGAGAACATACACTTTTGCCTATGCCTGACATTACTATTATTAAATACACTTTAACTTACATAATTCTAGCTTCTTTGTAGTAAAAGATTTTACTTTTAGTTAAGTAAAATTGGTTTAAGAAATAAGGTGCCAATTGCTCCAGCTGATCAAAAATGCCCTTTCCAACAATGCAAATGAAAGTGACTTTTTTACCCCCCCAGTATAAATGTCTGAGTCTACTGTTTAACAGTTCCAGTAATATGAAGGGAGAATTGGACTTGGCTTCTCTCTGAGGAACAGCAGTCAGCAAAAGCCTCTTAGTCCTCTTAGCCTGAGGAATGTGTGTCTCTAACAGATTGCCAGAAAAGATTAACTGCTGCAGGTAGCACAGCTGCTGGTTCAAACAATTTTGATCTTTTTATATCTTGTGCTCATTCTGTTTCCACATGGAATTGGTCTGCTTGTTATGGAGAGCCGCAGGTAGCACAGCTGCTGGTTCAAAAGATTTCGGTCCCCTTATATCTTCTGTGCATTGTTTCTGCATAGAACTGGCCCAGTTGTTTTGGAGCGCCCCAAAGAAACCACTTTACAAAATAGTTTGCTAACCTTTTCAAGCAGTGAAATATGCTCCTACCTTTTTCTCTTTTTTTTTTTTTTTTTGCCTTTCTAGTGGAAAAGCTTCTTCATCAAATGCAGTATTTACTGTAGGTTCTTTGCATAGTTTTTCCTAGGAGAGCAAAAAGAGACACCATTTAAAAAAACTAATTTAGGGGGGAAAAAAAAAAAAGGGTGCATAACTCCATTTTCAGCTAGTTCCAAAATGTACAGTCTGTGTGCTACATTTTAAGTTTTCAGTAGGGTTTGTGATGGTGGGATAATGCATTTAACCTAACCAACCATTTACAAGGTAGATGATTAGAGTAAATTGTCATCTAGTGACAAGTCAAGAGAAACAGGCAGTTAAGTAATCGCTTATACTGGAAAAGGATTGATAAATGGAACTGATTTCCCTTCTGATGTGCCTATCTCCCTGCTGCTGTTGAGTATCTGTAAGTGAAAAGACTAACTTTTAAATAGCTAAAGCTGCATGAGACAAATCACTTGTTAGTGATTCAGAAACCAATGCCAGGTTCTCATAGCTGAGCTATGTACTGAAGAGCCTGGATTTTACTGAATGTTCTGTGGTTTGTATAATCATATATAAGCTGTGGGTGCAGGATCAGCTAGAATTTGAGACACTAAGATTGCATCAACTTGGCTATACTGTCAGGGTAATAATGTCATACACTGCTGGGCGATCTTGCCCAGCAATTTGTATGCTTTTTTGGCAACCTCAGGACCTTGTTCGGTTGTGCTCTGGCAGTTTGACCGAAATGCTTGCTTCATTCATGAAGGTGCGATTTAACTTTCCTGTAAAAATTAGAAAAAAAAATAAGACAAAATTCTGAAGAATGAGTCATGGTGTAAATAGACTGTCAGTTTTTTAATGGTACATCAACATGATGTACCAGGGATTATATTTTCACTACTCAACCCATGTTCCCTCTAAAGATAAGGCAGAACAATAAATGATTTTTTTAGGTGTGTTTCTCTTTGAAGAAGTACAGAAGTTCTGAGAGGTTAAAAGAAATTCGAGATAAACAAGAACATGACCATGTCTTCTGACCAGCATAGCTACCTGGATATGTAAAGAATACATTGCACCCTTTTTCACTTTTATGAAATGTCTAAGGCATTCTGAAGTCAGATGTATAATTCTGAAATGAGGATCGCATTTTGAATTTGTACCATTTTATGTTACATATCTACACTGATAAACTGAGTGCACCAGTTTTACATTTGTAAATACAAGAAAACTTTTGCATGATGACTGTGAGCTTGATTTATGAAAAACTGAAAGTCAAATTAAAAGGTTTTCAATCTGTATTCTCAATTGCAAGATTTAGAATATTGTCTTCATATCTTTGATAAAAGGGATATATGGTCTGAGAAAAGAACAAAAGTATTTACTTCAATATCTGTGCTCAGCATCATTTCATTAATTTGAAAATTCCTGTTGAGTTTTGAAGTGTGCCAAAAGACCCCCACAAGAACATTGTATTCATACTCTCTATTATTGACACTTACAGGTCCATCTGCGCTTCATCAGACAAAACCTAGGAGACTGCAGTAAGACTGTATGAGCTTTCAGTAGTGGATGCCGGGAGAAAGGGAGGATACTGCTGTGCTTGGTTCTTTTTCTGTTGTAAGATACACTGCAAGCTGACGTGGCTCTTAGGAGATGTGTTACACTAGGCATTAGGAGAATGAAGCATCACATTACTTGATTGGATTTGTCAGTAACATTGTTATATTATAATTAGATTCTTTTAGGGGTCTGGATTAAGGAAAGCTGGTTTCCAAAGACCGAAGATGACCCAGGAGGGAAAGTCTTGTCTTATTGTAGTTATTCAAACTGCATGTAAGTTTTGGTATATTTAAGAGCATTACTTGTGAGACACTTTCATTTATTGATCAGCAGGTATGCAGTTTCAGAGATTACCATTCTTATAGCATAATAGTCACTATGGGCATGCTATTACTGTTTAGTAGTTGATAAGAATATATGCAAAAAATTCAGGTGTAAAATAAACTTCAAAGAATAGGCTATTTTTCAGCAATAAAGAGAAAATGTCTGGTGAGGAAAATATGCTCCTGATGCATTTTGGGCTGGATGAAACAGTACGTTCTTTTTCTTTGGGACAGTTTGTGCATCTTTTCTAATCTCCACTACTGTGCAGATGCTAATGACTACTGTTTCCCGGATCTCTCTTCCTAATGTTTTTCATCCACCATTCTTCAAAAGTTTCAGAAGTGTGAAATGTCAGCAAAATATTCCACATACAGACAGAATAATAGTGAAGACAAAAGAGAAACTATAATAAGCATCTGCTGCAGGCCCTGAGGACTGAAGCAAGCAACAGGAAAGCAAATGAAAAAAGTACTGGGGAAGTATTAAAGATCTCAGGACAACAAGATAATTTGCTCAAGGGAGATTACAACGAACTGGACATCTGCTGGGTAACAAATATAAGAAAGTGCAAAGCATCAAAGAGATTCTGCAATTAGGTAAAGGATAGCTTCATGGTCTGCAAAGTAGAGGATCCAACCATTCTGTATTAACTTATTCCAAGCTAGTATGATTGGAAACCTCTAATGTATCTGATAACCTGTTGTAAAGGCCACTTCCATTTCTCACTATATATATATATATATATATATATATAAAAATTAAAGAAGCAATAGAATGATAAGTATCAATTGACTTTTATGAATTAACACAAGATCACTTTCCACATTTTAGTTGAAAATTTAAGCGTTATCACGACTGCATTCATAGTATATTCACAGTCGCTTCCTGCTCTTCCAACTATTCTTAGAATATGTCCTATGCTGACCTCTGTCTTGAATTTTTGCTTTTCTTAGTTTGTGCTGTTTCTCCCTGCAGCTCATGATTCAGTTTTCTTGTCCAGCAAGTCCCCTTTTTTCCTAATCCTACCTTTTTGCTTTAACAGATCTTGTTTCTCATTCTCACATTCTCTCTTAGCTGATTCACATACAGAATTTTGTCTTCTACACATCTGTCTGACTTGTTTGTATCACTGCGAAGTTTCCTTTGCATCACTAAAAAGAGAAGCTAATTAGGTGTCTTGGACTCAGTCCTTGTGCACTTTTTCAACCCAGGGCATTTAAATTCCTCTTAAACAAGATGATATTCTCAGCACTTTCAGCTTAGGGCTGGAGCACACCCAAGTTCTCCTTGAAGAAAGTGGAGGCACACCTTAGTAAATGACATTTTAGTTAGTGCCATGACCTGTGAGAAGATTGGACATGCTAAATGATTTGCTAGGCACATCAGTAGAAAAAAAAAAAAAAATCAATGAAATAACCCATGACTGTGCATTCTTAAATATCTTGAGTTCTTATAATTTGGCCATATTTTGATCAAGTTCATGAAGATGAAAGATAATACAGAAGCTACCCTGCCAAATGTAAACTTGCTGTTCCAAAGGTTAGAAGCATTGCAGTTGTACAAAGAAAAAGTTGCCAACTTTATTACCTTGGCCAAATGATGCCTTTTTCCTTGACTCACACATCAAACATAGTTGAACAATTTTCACTGAAGCTTTCTGAAACACACACCCTAGGTCAACACCAGTCATGAAATAATAGAGCACAAGTGCTAAAAGTTGGCAATGTTTGAAGTGGCTTTAAGAGTTCTAAATACATTTGACTTCTAGCTTGCATCCACTCGGTATTGATGTGGATTCTGCTTTTCACAAACTTTATTGCAGTTTAAAAAATTGTATTAGTTCTACCTTTAAAATCATTAAGCAAGGTTTTATAAACTAGCCGGTTTTATTTAAAAGTGTGAGCATGTATGTATCTATGGGTGTTTTAAAGAACTTTAAAGTGCATGATGTACATCTGTAGTGACTGCAGCTATAGTGTAGAAAAATCCAAACTAGATTTAAAGTATATTAGCTGAAGAAATTAACTGAAGCTGAAGGACCAGAGCAGTCCAAGGATAGCACCAGATAATTGACCAAATATATAACTGCAGATGAAGACTAGGTCCTCTAATAGAAATAACAGTTATGTAAAGTCTTTCTTTAAAACATCTAAATGGAAAAAAGGTAACCTGGCAGGAAAGCATAAAAAATTTAACTGAAGAACTGAATGAGAACTGATCTTTTCACACTGTTTTTTGGGGCAGTAGGACAAAATATACTCTTTTTATGGATAGGTCTTGAGTTGTTTTGACCATTTAGATATGCAGTTGTTCAGATTTGTGGAGGTCAGACTGCCAGGCTTATTTACAGTGAAGGAGCATCTTATTGCTTAAATTATTTCTAAAAAATATTTGGAATCAATTATTATGTAGGAAAATGAGCAGAAAAGTAAGGCCGACAGAATCTGGCCTTGCCAGTTGCTAGCATAAGTCCCAAAATAAATTTAGTGAAAGCTATTAATTTAAGTAGAGGTATTTTAACCAAGACTGTATTGTTGATGTTATTAACCTTTCTTAAGACCTTTGAGAAAAGAAGAGAATCTGAGGATGCACAGTAATTTGGAGTATGTTATGAACCTCATAAAAGAGATCAATTTCAACAACGACCTGTCATCTACTGGCATAAAAGGAATGAAATTGCAATAGCCCACTGGAGACGTTGCTGATGTTCCAGTTAGTCCTCATGTAACTGAAGGAATTTGGCCATGATTGAAGCATAAATTGTATGGATATTTTTGTTAAGAATGTTGGCAGACTCCTCTGGGGAATTAATTTTCCTCTGATGGATACAATGACAAAGCTCCGTCTTATATTTCAGGAATCTTGTTTCTGAGGTTCTTCTGTCTTACTGCAAAGCAGGAGCAATGTACAATTTATCTACTGTCTATCTTTTAAAATTCTTTCTTAGCTATCTGCTGTAGGAAAAATGATGACATAACTCATATAATCCATTTTTTTCCACAAAAAAAAAAAAAAAAAGTTGGCTTTTTAATATTTAAAATG
>VWZG01011720.1:59031-82948 GCA_013396735.1 Grallaria varia | reverse complement strand
GATTTTAGGACCTACCAGTCACCCTTGTGCCCTGAGGAGACATAAAAACTGTTGGGTAAATTCTTTTGGGGAAGTATAGTGATGCCTGTGTAGAATCTTGTGAAAAGGTCATGCATGATAAACATGGAAAAAATGGCTTTGGCCCCATGCACACTGCCTTTTTGTCAAATGAAAGATGACCTTACTGTAAGCTCAGAATTGAAAGGTTCACATTTGGTTAGATAATTTTGCATAGATGGGGTTACTGACGCTTTCTCTTCCTACTTGTTTTAAAGAAAAAAACCTGCTAATTCAGGTGGGACCTTCATAATTCCCCCTTTGAATTTCATCCTACAAAGCATGTATTCACATCTTTAATTTTCACTTGATCTTCAATCTCACACTGAATTCAGTCAGGTTAACTTCTCTTTGGACAAATGCACTAAAGCTGATGGAGACAGACCTGTCAGACACAATTACAGTGAAAACCTATAATAGATAGAAGATAGAGACTTTCTACTGTTATTTATGATATGTTAGAAGTGAGAAACTAGTTTTCATCCCTCAGAATATTTAGTCTAATGTAGTTCAGCCTAATTAGAATGACATTAGATTTATTCTAACATAAATAAAAGAAAGGCAACATCAGAAGTTTTGTTTAATAGTGTTAAAGTATACAAAAAAATGAAAGAGTATTTTTTTACCTTAGAGGCACCTTCCAAATGTTCCCTTAATTTTGGAGAATGAGAATGCAAGAAGCCCCTTTTTGATGTTTTTGTGAAAGATATGTTTGAACTCAACTGGAAATTACAACTTTGAGGGTAGAATTAGGAGGAAAATTCCTATTTTGAATTGTGTGTATAAGAATGGATAGAAAATACCTCTTTTAGGCATTTTTAAATATCAAAATATTATGATACTAAGAATTTTTAAGTTTAATGTTGACTTATAATTCCAGATTTTTGAAAAAGAAGGTAATGGGGTAGTTATGATGGAGAAATGTAGTGTATACATTGCAATAATTTGACCTATTTTTCTGATTGTTAATATGTGCACACAGTATAGCTATTGTGCTGTAAATATAGCTATGTCCTGGATATCTGGCTGTACATAATGTGTAGATAGTGGTTCCTTGTCTATAATATAAACAATACAAGTTTATTACTTGGTCAGGTGCCTCTAGTGCAGTACTCACAGATTTAACAGGCACAAACAGCTGTATATATGCACATTTAAACCAGGAAGGCAGTCAATGAATTACACATATGAAAGTATAACATTATTTCCTGTTTTCTTGAAACAAAAAGGTGGAAAGATACGAAAAATAAGAATCGCACATTTAGTGAATTTAGTAAATTTTATGATGGCATATTTTAGTTCCAACACACAGCTATATTTACAGTTAACTTGACTGAATTCAGTGTGGGATTAAACATCAAGTGAACATTAAGGGTGTGAATATATGCTTTGAAGGATGGAAATCTTTCAGTAGTTGCCAGATATGCTGAGTAAAGGTATTATATGCAAATATCTGTGAGAGGAGTGAAGATGATATCACATAAAACTAAATTCTTGACCCTACTGGAAAATACTAAGAGTATTTTCATACCACTTCATGAAAACATGAGGGGTTTATGCACATCATGTAATTTATAAAATATTTTCTATATTTGGAAAGACTCATGTATTTAAGAACAGAGCAGAATTTGAAGGCCAGATACTCCAAAGTAATAGCACTGAACCACTTGGGTAATCCTATTTAAAAAAAAAAAAAAAAAAGTGACTATGAAGCATTAAAAACTTTGAATCCAGGCAAGACTGAAAGCCTCCAGACTGTGCCTAACTAGTTATTAGGAAATACGCTGTGTAGTCTTATAGATATATAGAGAGTTTGTATTTCTAGATATCAACTGCCATATGAGAATAGGCAAGAGAGGAAATTATTGAAGTACCAGTAACCAGACACTTTACACCACAGTTTGATGTCTGACAGGGGTGTGTTACTACCTAGTGGTATTTTAGCCCTTACCCAACCAGAGCAGCATGTTGTGGTCAGAGCCTCAGTTTCGCCTACCCTCATCATCAGATGATACAGTGGGTGAGAGAGTGACACATGGTGTGTTTTTTTAAGTTGTCTATGGAGAGTGCCTTCTGAGCCCTCATCTTCCTGTGTTCCGAATTCATTAAACAGCACAGAAGTCCCAGTTTAAGAACGCTGTGGCCATTGAAGCATTCCATGATTTGCAAATTGATCGATCCAGCAGTGGCTCTTGATGCATGTCGTTATTTAGAATAAACAGATAATTTGCTGTCATTTTGTGTTTTAGACTAAATCATTAAGCTGATACATGAACATGCCTCAATTTCCATCAGATATCGATAATGGAAATGCCTGAGTAGCAATATGGAGTACATTTTATATGTGCTAATCTGTAAATACTAAATAGAGTGATAAATCATGCCTGAGCCAACAGATTCTAGCATCGAATATAAATTTGGGAACACCTATAGCTGGAAAATGTTGTAATTCCATATACTACATACTTATATATGCAGCAGTTCGAAGACACTTCCCCATTTTTTACCAGTATGGAAGTTTACAAAAAACGTCTTCAATAACCATGAAGCAATAATATAAACTACAACTTTTAGCTTTTTTGTTGGAATTTTTTTTTTGTTGGTTGTTTTTTTTTGGTTTTGGTTTTTGTTTTTTTTTTCCCTTTCAGTTTCTTTAGTACCCCATTTTGACACACTGATAAAAGTACAACTAGGTTTGCGGTTACAACAAGTCATTGTTGCCTTACTTTTCTGTGCAATTTGCAGCATTTGTTTTTGGTACATTTCTTCTCCTTCAAGAATCTGATTTCTATTTTCAATACCATTTTCATTGCTTTTTAATTTGCCTGCTTTCATTGTCTGACAAGTAGTAGAATGAGTTGTTACAGGAATGAAGTTTTCTAGTATCGCCTTTTACAGAGACTTTTTCTCCTGTGGTAAGATTAAAACCTAATAAAAATAAATTCACTAGGTATCTGATATAGCCCAACTGTGAAGAAAATAGATTTAAAATGAAAACAGTATTGCCATTTTTTCCTTTTCTATCCCAAGGGCTTTAGTCTTGCACTTTAAGAAAGCGTGGGGAAAGATACCAAAATTTAGATAAACAATGAATTTAGGTGATTAAGTATATGAACCTTTTCCCTCATTATGATGATTTGAAATTATTTTTTCCTTCTTGTTTAGAGACGTTTGGAAATACATATTTTGGAAAAAAGTGTAGTAACTTCAATTTAGATTCAATTTCATTAGATGTAGATTCCATTTCTGTTTGATGGAGTCATAGCTGCACGAAAGAATGGTTGAGCCATTATCTTGTAAGGAGAGCCTCTCATGAGAAACGAAACTATTGTTTTTGAAGACATACATATTATTTTGTTTCAGTGATTTAACTGTAAGGGTTATTATTATCCCAGACCTTACCCTTTATGCCTTCTATCTTTGATTTTCTGCTGAGCTAACCCATAAAATTTCAGATGAGTCTAGATTAAAATCAAATCTATTTAATTATCAGTTTCTCAAACATTTCCAAGCTTATGAACTCTGTGAACTCAGCAGCAAACCCATTTCACTACAATATTGAAAAAAACTTTTATTACCTAATAATGATTTGAATCAAGACAATTCAATGAAAGACTTCTTAAAAGGTAATTAGTATTATGAGATTCCACACTCATCCTAAATAAATGTATTCTCAGTGTTATGTGTTGTTTAGAAAACTTGGTTTCTCATAAAATCTTGCTTCAAGACATTGGAAATAAACTGCTTTGAAAACACTTTTACTGATATTGAGAACACTGAAAAATAAACTGCAGTTCCAGCCTCTCTGACTTGCTGCTCTCATTGTATCTGTTAATTTCTTTTCATGACATTGCCTCTTCTCTCTAATGAAGTATTTCATACAATGAATGGACCAGGTACCTTTTCACGAGTCTTTATTAAAAGGTCATAAATTAAAAAGGGATTAATATATAGAATTCATACTGGATATTCAGGACTAAGCACTTCTGATTTTGTCACTTAAATACCAAACAATGGGTGAAAATAAGTGTTTGGTTTATTACTTATGGAAAAGGTAATTTTAGTAAATTTACTACTGAAAATTAGTTCCACTGAGATTTTGTATTTATCAAGTTTAGTATTTTTGAAATATTTCATGTATGTACTCAACTCCTTTCTGACAGTGGAGTATAAAGGGTAATTTTTCCACTGCATTTAAGTAAATGTTTATGAAACTGGTTTGTCAACATGATCCTCTAATAACATTTCATGAGGAATTCTCTTAAAAGAGAATAGCTTACTCTAACATATTATTTTACTTTTAATTTCCCTTTTTGTGCCAAAACATGTAGTATTTACTGTTATGTTATACTATTTTATTAATGTGGTTCTGAGTGTTATTTAAAGAAACTTTACATACTTTTATCCCCTGCAGATCACTTCAGGTCATGGTCTCAAATTAGTTTAAAAGAAATTCCTTGACTTTAACTGAACTGTCATCCTAATAATTTCTTTAAGATCCAGAGCTTATAGCTATCTTCAGATATAAAACATATTACCTGATATATTTAATGCATTTTTTTTCAAACCAGGCCTATACATAATTACTGAAGAGATATGTGAATATATATTTGATTTCCTTAATTTCACTTCATTTTCTCAGATCTATTCCCCACTTTTGTATCACAATACCATCACAACTTAATATACTTTGGCACCTTTTTTTTTTTTTCCGTTCCAAATCCAGCTAGAAGTCCTCAGAAATCAAAATTTCCTGGTGTGACTAATATAGTTTCCAGACCAAAGTCTCAAATTCATCCATCTGAAAGGATATGCATGACTTTATCGAAGTATTTCTGAATATCTCTGAAGGTGTATTTGTTGTCAGATACTTAGCTTAGGTATTTAATGTTCATTTAAATCTCTCTACAGTCCTTTTTCTCTGGAAGTACGTTAATTTTTTTTATTTTTTTTTTGTCCTTGTACTAACATTTCAAGAATTATTTCTGCTGACAACAGCTAATTTATTTTTAACTGTTTTTTTTTCTAGTAAGATAGTGTAAAAGGATATCTTTATTAACTTACATTTATTTTGCAGATTGATTAGTCCTGTGTTCTTCAGTGCTTTCATAATGCTTTAGGTCCATTCTGGTAGGGTGTCAATTTTTCCAATGAGAACCTTAGTTTTGCCCATTTTGCTACCTATAAGTGCTGTTTTTCTTGCCTGTAATTGCATGTGTTTCTGTGAAGTCTGTTTCCCAAAATGAAGTACTACCTCACATTTCAGGTCACTGATGGTACACAAAACCATGTTCTAACTTTATAGAATTGGCAATTCCTACTTAGAAAGGAATTTGAAATTTCGGCTGGATTTCTAAGGCCTCCTTGCTAATTCCCCCACGTCTTTTCAGTCTGTTTCAGATTTTGTTATGATAGTGAAATGCTGAAACAAAGACTGAACTGGCCAGGTTTAGGGTTCCCTGGTGAAAGTCTCCAAGCATTGTGCTACTGCTATGCTTTGCTGAGAACCTCTGTCACTTTGTTTTCCCCTCAGTAATACAGCTGTGTAACTTAAATTAAGTTCAATTTTTCATTGCCTTTTAGGTATTTGCTTTCCACAGAACTGGCATAATTGTCTTTTTTTTTTTTTTTTTTTAAAGCATACTTTTAGTGCCTTTTATTTCAATTAGAAAAAGGCATTTCTTCTTCCAGGAAATATCAGTTTTCTGTTAAAGCCACATCAAAAGAATGTGCAGTGGGATTTCTGGTGGTGAAAATCCTGCTGGGGTTATGTTAACCACAAATGGACTGTGCTCTTAAGTTTTACAGTGAATGGTTTTGTCACCCAGTAGGTCTCCTTTCAAGTAGAGAGAGGCAAAGATCAGAGAATCTGTATTTAGACCCTAAAACCAAGGAAAAGAAAAAATTCACCTAAAAAATAAAGAAAAAAAAGAATCGCAGAGCAAGATTGCAAGTACAATGGCAAAGCAGAAGGAATGGCTCTTCTAGTAAACTTGGGGTGGAGGAGCTGCCTGCTGCTGCTGCTGCTGCTGCAGAAGGGAAACCAGCAGAGGCTTTTGCTTCTCAAAAATTCTAGAAGTTTTGCATGACAACTTTCAGCTACTCCTGAAAAAAAAAAGTGCTGCTTCAACGTTTTGCTTTCAGCTGATGCCTGATAAGGGTAGGGAGCTGGTGATAAAGCAAGTTAGACAGGTGAAGGCCTGGAGCACAGGTGCCTGGGAGAGGGCTGGAAAGCCTGATGAAGGCAGTGCACGAGTGCTAACCATGGCAGTGCTGTGGCACAGAGCAGGGCTCCTGGCACTGACGAGAGCATCTATTCCTGGCGCAGCAGGACAGAGCTGAGGAGGCAGAAGGCAGCTTTCCAGGGCTGGGGCTGCAGAGAGCACCTGCGGCCTCTCGCTGTGGCTCTGGTCAGGGCAGATGAGCTCTTTGCCTGTAGGAGGTATGCACTGATTTGTGGGAGCTATGGGAGGAGGTCAGAAGACTGCACAGCATCAGGGGAAATGGCAATAAGTATGTTCATAGGATTTACTGTGTTCACAGAGACCCTGCAGAGACAAAAGCATGAAAAGAAGGCAGAAGAACAGCCAGATGCTGAACATGATGGAATAGCAAATGGAGAGTCCTGCACAGGGAAAAGCTGTAGTCTTGTGACTAGTTGCAAATGAGACAGGTTTATTCTTCCCTGCAGATCTGCCACTGCAGAACAAGTTCAGTGCCCTAGTAGCAGATGCTGGGGACAAAATTCTGTCTAGGCTGACTTCACAGCTGAGCCTGAGCTAAGAGGTGACAAGTGATAGCAGAGAGAGGTTACCTTCCCAGGAAGATGGATGATCCAACAGTCAACTTGCTGTCTAGGGTGTTTTGCTGATTGCCAGACACTCAGATCCAAAAGTTGTGGGGACAATGCCAAGGTGTTGGACTATTATCCTCTGCTGCCCAGCCACGTGTCACTGCCAGGGAAAACATTGACCATATCAAAATTGACTATTTGGCTTTTACAATAAGGTTGAAGGGCATGCAACCTACTTGTTGTTTCCTTCATCCTGCTGCTGAAGAGGAAAGGCTGGACCTGGAATGGGTACAACCTGGATGTCAATAGCTGATGGCACAACTGATGTCATTGGCAGGAATGATTGAAGGTTGTTGAGGAGTGGTGGGGTCCAATTGACAAAATGGGGTAAAAGCATCTTTACCAGAAGCACTGTGGCCAAACTGTTAAGGAGAATTCTAAGCCTATAACATCAAAGGAGAGATACTGCAACCCACAATTTGGTGAGGGGTGAGCGCCTAAAGAAGAACATTGGTGGGAATAAGAACAGCAGAATGATAAAAGAGGGTTAAAGGACATCCACTCTAAGTGTATGGAAACAAATGCACATGGCCTGGGAAACAAACAGAAGGAACCAGAGCTCTGCATGCTATCACAGTGCTGAAACCTCTCTGTAATAATGATGTAGATTGAGACTTGACTGGTGGGGAGAGCATCCGCTGAGAAGAATTTTGGGGCGCTGGTAGATGGGAAGCTGGGCATGACAGCATTGTGTCTTGGGATCAAAGCAGGCCAAGAACCTCCTGATGTGCAATAACAGGAGCACATGTAGGAGGTCCAGGGAAACCAATGTTCCCTCTCCTCAGTTCCTGTAAAAGTCCAACTAGAGACATTTTGGATCCCCTGACAAATGAAAGATGCTTATAAACTACAGCAAGTTCAGGGCAGGGTCCCTAGGATGATGAGCACATTCCTTATGAAGAGAGACTGATGCAGCTGTGCTTGTTCAGCCTGAAGAGGAGATGGCTTCAAGGGGAACCTAAAAGCAGCCCCTGAGAATCCACAGACGGTTATCAAGAAGACAGAGCAAGGCACTTCATAGTGGTGCATGTTGGCAGGGTGAAAAACAACAGGCATAAACTGAAACAATAAGTCATGTAGTGGAGCAGTATTCATCTAAGGAAAAAGTGTTTGCACTGAATGAGCTGATGCTCAGCATGGGATGGAGTGTGAAACTTACATGAGATCTGAGCTGCCTTTCGATCAGACAAAACTCTGACAATCACACTGACGCTGAATGTTAGACTACTGAAAAACGTGGTATGTTTCTGATTTTGGCACTTTTATCATATGTGTTGTTATAAAGAATAATTCAGTACTCCAATTCTGCAGTAGGTTTTGGATCCTGTTTCCAACTGAGCTGAAAAGTAAGAAAAAAATTTAACAAGGCATTCCATAAAAAAAAAGACAACTTTAAAGATTAACTGTGCATCACATGTATGCTATTCATCAATGACTTGGATGAAGCGACAGATGCCTTCTCAGCAAGTTTGTTGGTGACACATTGCTGGGAGGAGTGTTGAAACCCTCAAGTGCAGCCCTTGAGAGGGACCTCGACAGATTGGAGAGACGGGCAGAAAAGAATTGACTGAAATTCAACAAAGGCAATTCCAGGGTACTGTCCTTGGGGAATAATAACCCCAGGTACCAGTACAGGCTGGAGGCTGACCTACTGGAAAGCAGCTCTGCGGAGAAGGACCTGGGTGTTGTGGTGGACAACAATATGTCCATGAGCGTGACCTTTGTGGCCAAGAAGGCCAATGGTATCCTGGTGTGCTTTAGGAACAGCATTGCTAGCAGGTAGAAGGAGGTGATCCTGCCCCTCTACTCAGCCCTGGTGAGGTGCATCTCAAGTGCTGTGTCCAGTTCTGGGCTCCTCAGTACAAGAAAGACATAGAGCTCCTGGAGCAGATACAGCAGAGGGCAACAAAGATGATTAAGGAACTGGAGCATCTCTCTTTGGAGAAAAGGCCGAGAGAATTGGACCTCTTCAGTCTTGAGAACAGGCAGCTGATCACCAATGTGCTCTAGGATGAGCAGGAAGATTGGACCAGATGACCCACTATTGTCCCTTCCAACCTCAGCCATTTTCTGATATTGTGATTTTGTCATATTTATGAGGTCCCTTCGCTATTATGAGTATTAATGAGACTATATCATATTTGGTGAAAGTCTTTTAATTAGCGAAGTTCTAAAGGATCCAATCACTTAAATTGTTTATTTCAAAGGTAATCTGAAGTTCTGAACAGCTGGATGGTGGTGTTAACTTTAGGGCATTTAATCTTCATTATCTTGCAATTTGTGCATATTATTTGTATTTAAATAGTTTGGGGAGAGTTGTCTAAGAAGAAAGACTGCTTCACTTCTTTTCTTTTTCTGAAAAAGCTGCAATAATGTAAGTAAACTAGGCTGTTCCTTTGAGACTAGCTGCTCTGTAATTCAGCTTTTTTCTTAAATAGTAGTGGAATATTAATTAGAAGTATTTTTGGTTGTTTAGAATTTATCAGTAACTTAAGAGAGCCTATTTCCATTAACACTTTTTCATTTTATGTTTTAATATTTCTTCATTAGAAAACAACCTTTTAGAATATTTAAAGACTCATGTGAAACATTTTACCACTCATCCAGTTTTTACAATGATGCAAAGTATTGCTTGAACCTTCAAAAGGCTTTTGAAAGTGTGACATGTTGGTCTCCAAAGCAATGTATGAGAAATAATTTGTTTTAGACATTTAAACTCGTAGTAACAAAACATCATTTAAATAAACATGGCATAACTACATGAATTTTACTGAATTATGATTTTTTTAGAAGTTTTTGTATGTCGTCTTTGAGCAAGATAAGCCAAAGTGGATGGTGTCACATTCTCCATAAATATTTTATTTCTGTGGAGAATGAGCCAAAGCATCTTAAAATCAGTGTGAATCTTTCCAGTATTGTGACACTAGTATTGAAAGCAAGCATGTGATGATGAAATCTGTTGATGATGCGAAACCATGTGGCATCCTAGAAACATGGAGTACTACAGGAATATTAAGTAGGAAGAAGTGAAAGCAAATAATATTAGTATAAGAAATAAAGTATTACATCATTTAAAAATCCTATAAATGTATGCTTTAAATCAGGCGCTCATTTTGAAAGAACAGAAGAAATACTTTGATCAACAGGTGGCTGAGACACCATTATAACTCATCACTGGAGAAGGTAATGGAATTCTATCTCATAATTTGTGAAAGACAATTTCAGTTAATATCGTTGCAAAAAATTACTGATGAGAACTGCATATCATTTGTTCAAAGATTCATAAGATGATTTAACTTAAGAGTTTATGATTTTCATAATGTGTTTTGAAAAAGGAATTGAGATCCAACTGCAGCATTGTATTGCTGTGGAGTATATGAGACACTGTGTTAGGCAACCATGTTCAGCAGATATTTCTCAGTCTCTTAACATTTTGAGAATAAAATATAAGCTCAGTGTGAATTTCTTCCTAGGGCTGCTGGGAGTCACACAGCTTGCTCTGCAAATGTTTCTGTAATTTAGTAGGGTGTTTGTAGAGAATTATGCTGAAAGCTGACCTTTGAAATGCAGTAAATTTTTCAGTACTGTCTTTTATGTGCAATTTATCACTACCTTGTGGTTCATGCTGCATAGCACTTTATTTTTGAGCTTGTCAATAGGACTATTCAGTGTTTGAGACGTTATCCAATGTAATTTTGGTATCATTTCATTCCTCAGTATGTATTAGCATCCTCTGCTTTAAAGCTGCTTGTTTCTTATGGAATTATTTTTTATGTTTATCTTAGTCCTCCTAGCTATTACTTTATATAATTTCTCTTACCTTTCTTTTCTCTTCAGCTTTTCTGAAGATTTTCTCATAGTTTTTCCTCTTCTTCTTTCTTTAATTGTACCAAAATAAGTATTTTCCTCTTTGTCCAGAATATTCTTCTGTATTCACGTACATAAATACAGGCCTAAATATCAAAATACTTTTCATCTTACATACTATTTGCATTTCATAATTTCATTGATGTGTTTTAACTAACCTGAGTAATACTACATTTAATAACTATAAGATTACAATTGCAAATATGAATAAAAGCAGAATTAATTCTAAGATTTCTATCTGAAGATATGTTATGGTTGTTCCCTCATGTTATATTGCATTGTTATAAAGACACACACTGCTATTAAGATATTCTATTCCTCCCAGACACAGGTTTTATATCTTTTTTATATATATTTTTTTTGATTATCTGGAATAAAGGATTAAGATATTTACCCAGATTGATTAAAAAAGTTAATAGGAGACTAAAAAACTGCAGTGATAGGAGGGGGGGGGTTGTAGGGTGAGTTCAGAGTACTCATCCCCCATTATTTTTTTTTTAACCTGTGTTAATGAAGAATTTAGAAGCAGAATGGTGGGGAAAAAACAAAACCAAACTCCAGCCTGTTTTTTTCATGCATTGATCTGATTAATTAATGATTAATTATTAAAATAAATTATACATGTATCATTTAATGATCCCATCTGGGTAGGTGAGTGGTCTTTTTTCTTCTCTTTTGGTCTTCTACTCAAAATGACAGCATTTCAGAAGTCATAGATAGAATCTGGTTTGTATCTACATTGGTGTTTCGTTTGTACAGGCTTGGAGTGGACCCTCAGACGATCCCAATTTACACTGTATGTTAGTTTGACCACTGAAAATATTTTGTATTTCCAAGCCTCCTTTTGGAGGAAATTAAACAGGTAGACATTGCATGGATGCATTAAATATGTTTTCACTGTGAACTCCTCTAAGGGCAGGGAATGTGAATGTGCCCATAGAACAAGTTAGAAGTGTTAAGAACACCCTAAAGAGCTTCTTACGCTAAAAAAGTACCAGATGGTATCTTTGTAACTTTCCTCTCCACCTTTCACCCATTTTTCCTGTGTCAGCATCCCTTATCTTCCACACACTATGTTGCAGTCCTGCCCTTGTTGAATCCCTTGTCACTTTTCTATGCAATGCTTGACTTTATATAATTTCTCTGAATAGAAACAGCAGTTATGTCCTAATGGCTTATTCTTTCCTTCCAGTACAGGATGGGTTCAGCTTCTCCTGTTTTTACTTTTAATAGAATACCTTATATCTCTTTTTATGAAAATGGAGTACTTTAGAAATTCTTTTCTGCATAGGTTTATACGTATCTGATGGAGAATGCTGGGAGAAATAAAGGCATTTTGGCTCCCTGGCTGTCCATGAAAGCCAGCTTTTATAGATCACCCTGTCATGAGGTTGCCAAGGCGATATGCGCACATACACATGCATGAATTGAAGAGGCCTCTGGAGTCTGATGGTACATGCTTACCTTGCAGCCTTTGCAGGAGTGTAGACTCTGTGATGCCGTTAAGAGTGATGGTGCTGTCTTATATATGGCTCTCTCCAAACAACTGACATGGAAGGACCACATATTTAGCTTGGATATCACGAGTATTTCTTATAGTGCCTTCTATGTTCTTGTTTTCTGTTTAACAACACTTCTTTTTCAGCCACAGTTTAGTCTCACTATAGAGTAAGTTTTTTAATAAAAAAATAGAAGCCCAACCTCATCCTATTCCTGTGAAAAATAAGTCTAGAAAAGGGTGGGTTTCTTGTAAACAGATGTTAGTGAATTTTCAGAAAATCTTGCTTTCTGAGGAGATAACTAATAACACATTTTACTGTAGAAGCTGTTTTCCAATGTATTTGTGAGTAATTCTTACACAGTAGTGCACTCAGTAATTGATTATTGCAGTCAAACTTTTTCATAAAAATAAAATACAAACTGCTACTCTATGTACTGACTCTGGCTGGAATGGAGTTAAGTATGTTTATAGCAGCCCATACAGCGCTGTGCTTTGGATTTGTGGCTAAGCAGTGTTTATAACAGTAATGTGTGTCTTTTTTCTACTCTGCACCCCATTTACCTCATTGTAAGTAGACTGGGGACGGGCAAGAAGTTGAGAGTGCATACAGCTTGAACAGTTGACTCCAACTTGGTGAAGGGATATTCCGTACTATATAATGTCATGCTCAGCAATAAGAATGGGCAAAGGAATAAGGGATGAGAGACTTTTGACTTCCAAGGTGGCCCTTGTTTGGTGACTGGTTGGGAAGTGGTGAGTGATGCCTTTCTATCACTTGTTTTATGTCTTTTCCTTCTCTTATTAAACTGTCTTTATCTCAACTCTTGACTTTTTTCATGATTGCTCTTCTTTTTCTGCCCTCCATCCTGCCAGTGCTGCAGAGGGTGAGTGAACAGCAGTGTGGGTGCCTAGCTAAGGATAAAGCCAAAATGCTTTATCTACATTTTTGTCATATGAGTCTTCAGTTTTATGAAGTGGTAGAACTTAGCCCTCAGTGTGCAAGAATCTAGAAGTGCACCCAACTCCGGGTCCGATTTTGAGGATGTTAGTCCAGATCTGTGGTGGGAAGTAAAAGTCATTGTTTATATGTTTAAAATCAGGGATGTATAAGTATATTCCTGAATTTTGTCCATACTAAATGTTTCCAGGACAATGCTTAAAGCGGGATGCTTGCAATAGAATCTTTTGTGTACTGCTCTAATGAGTTCCAAAATACACATGCATACATAAATATGTATGAGGAAAAATAATTTAATTCTTTACAAATGTGCTGAATATTTGCATGGTCATTAACAAATGAGCTCCAGGCCATGCATTGAAGCAGTCATAAAAACAACAGCAGCAATCCAATCATTTTTTCCCTCTCTTATCTAGTAAAGATGCACACTTCAAGATCATTAAGCTTCTTGTGTGAATACGAGACATGCTGATCACACTGATTTCCATATAGTTTAGTACGGGTAGTATGAGGTATTTTTCTCTCATGTATCTATATATACATACACACAAACACCTGGTTTTGTATTGATATTATAAGGTGGTTTTATCTGTATAGATGCTATTTAATATGTTAGTATTTATACAAAACAGAAGAAAACCAACATCTCCGTGTGATAAAAACAAATTATCTCTTTGTGTAAAAATAAATTCTTCATCTCCTCTATTGCTCCCCAACACCTCACTTCAATTACTTCTTGAGCAGGTTTCTTTAAATGATGCATCTATCTGCTTTCTGTGATGATTTGAGAGTTTTTGAGCAAAAGGCTTAGATAAGCACATTAGAACAGAATCAGTAGGCATGTAAAAAAATTAAAACTCCTTCTTTTTGTACCTTATAGTTATATTGAGAAGAAAATGAGATAAAGAAGACAGTGCTGATATCACATCTCAGATAGTCTTTCTTGCATTTTTTAAAATTTAAAAATGTCACTATGGAACACTTGAGAAAGTATCCAATATATTTTAAATCCAACTACAAACTAACAGAGTAAAATAAAAAGTATAGCTTACATTCTGCAGATCTTGGCCCTGTCAATATGACTTGAAAAACCTGGCAAAAAGGTTGTCCTCTTGTTGAATTGTTTGGCTCATGTTTTATGCACAAGCATGCTTTACTTCAATATTTGGCATGAATGTCTCCCTGTTTCACCTCAGGGACAAATGCATCCAGGGCAACAAATAATAGAACAGAGTCCCACTTTCTCTTACAGTTTGAGGTAACCTTCATGATAAAAACTGCTACTGCAGGTCAGAATCTTATACCTTTGTTTTTTAAAGATCCTCATTGAAAGTCCTTCTGCAATGGTGTAGAATTACTGGTTGATTTCAGGAGTGGTTAATTATCATCTCCACTGTGTTCAGGAACAAATTATAGACTCTTTTTCCTTGCCTGCTGCTGCCTAGCCGAAGTTTGTCTGCATCCTGCTGCATGGCTTTTGGTCATGCAGTGACTCGGTGGAAATGGAAAAGCGTGCCTTTCTTTCTCGACGTGCTTCCTCCCGAGTAGCCTTCCTCTTGTTTTTGCATTTGCCCATTACTTTCTCTTGGGAAATATTCCTTTTATGTCATAAGCCTGAAACTTTTCTGATTTTGGTGGAGATTGAGAGCAACTTCATTGCACCCATATTTCTATCCTCTTCTACAACATGCTGGGCTGTAAGTTTGACAGCCTGTAGCTCTCATGTTGAGGCAAAGTCAACCCTAAAGTATATTCATTCAGTGATGTAGATACAAAAAGAAGTATATAGGCTTTCTTATATGCCTTTTCAGCCTGATCCGGATAAGTAGAATTTAGAAAAAAAATGACAATTTTAATGCTGGACAGTTCTGGCAGAGGCAAACTGCTGGAAAAGCAGTGGTTTGTTTCCAGGTAGAACAATACCTTTTGTGCTGTTGAAATAGAAAGTTATACACTGCCGTATCACCACAGATAAAATATTACCCTTCTTTAATACTGCAAAGCTCATGAACCTAAATGCTAAACTCTTTCTAATCTTCTGCACATGCATTATAAATGTATAAACAGCTTTAAGGGTTTGGGTATGAACCAGTAAAAGCCATTTAAAATATGATCCATGATTTAAATAATTTGAAAGACAACAAAAGCGTTATATTACAGTGTAAGTTATATATGCAGCATAATTCAATCCTTAATTTTTCCAGTATGAGATAGAAATTTGAATGAGATAGTTTCGCAGTGTTTAAATATGGTCCTTCCAAATCTGCTTTCATAGGCAATTTGCAAACCTTCAGTGGAATTTTCTAAGATGCAAACAATATATCTTAGATGTTGGAACAGCTTTTTAAATGTTATTCAAGTCTTTTGGGGAAATATGTATCAACACACTTTGTTAAAATGATTATTAAATTACAAATCCCACAGGGCTGTTGTCATACATATCAAAGAAAAACAAACCCCAAAAACTTAATATGTTGCGGATTTTACCCTGAAGAGACCAAAAAGATTTTTTCAATTTATCTATACCAATGTGTAAGGTAGTTTGAAATACAGCTTTCTGTGGCTAGACCCTCACGTAAACAGAAATGGAGACAACAGGATGAATCTCTAGCAAGTATCAACTGTCTTAAAAATTTGACTAGTAGGTTGTTACTCAGTAGAAACTGTGAATACTGGTTTTGAAATGCATCGAAGCTAAATGCTTAAAACCTGAATTAGCGATATTGTTCCTGAGTATTCCCGTATTTTATCTAGGTAAATCTAAGACTCATTATTAACTTATTAGTAATTTAGTGGCTATGATGTTGTGGATAAAAAAATACACTGGAGATACATAAAGCTTGTTGCCTTTTTTTTTTTTTTAATAATAATATCAAAGTTGTCGTCTTCCAGTGTGAGCTACTTGGTCTTCACAGAAGGTATCCAAACCTCAAGAAGATTCTGTACGTGATTTCACACCACCACCATGTTCCAATTTTAGCTTGGAGGTTTCAACAGGTCAATGTGGGGTATACTGATAAAAGATGTCTGAGTTTCTTCTGCATTTGGGGTTGTTTACATTCTTCTTCAATCAGAGAAGTTAAGTGATATTTCTTTCAAGAAATTCCCCCTATATCTTGTCTTCAAGTAAGATTTGGATAATTTTTTTTGCCAAAATCCTAAATAATTTTATTTTATTCCAAAGAGCATATTAAATATAGGCCGTGTTTGAAATATGCAAACAATGTCCCTTCTAAAAACTGTAGAATAAGAGATCGCATGGCACTAGTCCAGTAGTTCATTCTTAGTGTAGAACCCTGCATGTATGCAGCATACCACTGATGTTAATGGATTACTACTATTTTGCAGGATACAGAGGTCTATTTCAAAAAACTGTATTGCATACTTACTGCTTTAGAGCGCACACAATCGTTACCTTGAAGAATTCACCCAACAAAAGCTCTGTTAGGGTGCTGGACAAATAAATGGTGATGTTGATCTTGAACTTTGCAAACAAAAGATAAAATTCATCTGTGGTGTTTTAGTGACCTGCTCTCCATTCAAAGTATGTGATTTAATTTGCTTTTCTCTTGAATGTGAAGCTTATCTGACTGTCCATTTGTTTTGTACACAGGATGTCTGGTGACAACTTCCTTGTGAGGGGAAGAGGAGGGGCAGGCACTGATCTCTGTGGTGACCAGTGACAGGACCGAAGGGCATGGCCTGAAGTTGTGTCAGGGCAGGTTTAGGTTGGACATTAGAAAAAGGTTCTTCCCCCAGAGGGGGGTTGTGCACTGGAAGAGGCTCCCCAGGGAAGTGGTCCCAGCACCAAGCCTGACAGAGTTCAAGAAGCATTTGGAAGATACTCTGAGGCACATGGTGTGACTTTTGAGCATAGTCCTGTGCAGGGCTAAGAGTCAGACTTGATCGTCCTTGTGGATCTGTTCCAACTCAGCATATTCTGTGATTCTGGGAATGCTTTTCCTGATGCAGTCTGGGAGGCTGTTGGTCTGCTTTGCCACAAGGGTACATTGTTAACAAAATGTAAAACTGTGAATAAAGACCTATTTCTTTTTTTTTAACTGTTGTTTGAAGCAGAACAGAACAAGGCTAAGTTACTTTTTAAATAATTGAATTATTTGTCTCTAAACATAAAATTATTGGTTTTCAGTTTGGATTTACTGTGAATAATTGATCTACAGAGAATGAGTGCAAAATGTTCATTAATTTCTTCATATAATTTGCTGATGCATCATGGTTTCCATTCATCTGTGAAGTTATCACTTGGTCTTTAAGCCAAAAGCTCTGAATGATGTGTCCCTTGCCTTGTCCTTTCTCTTAGGCTCAGTTTCTGACAAAAATATCTATAGATTCCTAGGTTTGTCCTGGTAGACTCACGACCACTGACTTCTGTCCAGCCCAACTATTCATATCAAATAGACATTGAGAATAGCTATTAAAAATCTTAAACTGTCAACCATGCTTCGGCATGTCTTCCTTCCTTGAAAAATCACAGATTTGTGTAGAAGTACTCTGTCCCTTCAAAACCTGTTCAATGTTAGTTCAGTGCTTTTATGGCAGTACAGAACAAAGCTTCATATAATTCAGTGTCAATATAATATTAAAATGGAAAAAAAATGGCTAAATGTCCAGTGCAATTACTTTCACTGAAAACATTCTGCATATGACCTTCTTTAAGCTGGGGTTGTCATAACTGTCGTGTTTGATGGAATTGTAGGGTCTAAGAAATAATGACCCCAATGAGCTGTAAAATCTACCACGAAAGGAGTATAAGGACATTTGTAAATACAGAATTGTTATTCTAGCTGTTCCAACATTTGGTTAAAACACAGCTCTAATGATGGATCATTTTATAAGAAAATTGTCATCTCATTGTTTTCTCCAGTGATAATAAAAGTAGCATAAAGATTTTCTGAAGACTGACCAATTCCGAAGTATTTTCCAAGCCAGAATATTGAAAATGTAGTCTACAAACTAAAGCTAATCTTGCTCTTCTTGCCCCTGCCCCCTCCATTCTCCACTCCAGCTTTTCAAATTTGATGATTGTAGGAGTGACACGTATTTTATGCTTGATGGATGAAAAGAGATGGTAAAAGGCAAGATGAGCTAATAACAGTAAAGTCTGTATTGAATCAGAAATGTGTTAAGGTACTGAGAGGAATCAAGATATGTGCTTCAATCATTAGAGTTTGTCACAAGTGAGATTTGTTGGTTGATGTGCTGTCAACGTACTGAGAGAGAAAGGTTTTATAACAAGCATCTAGACATGCAGAAAAAGCAGTTTAGGGCTCAAAGGACTCAGTATAAATAGAAGTTATAAAGTGAAAAAGAGTAATAAAGTTGGCATCAAGAGAAGGGCAGTATTGATCCAGACTTTAAAAGAGACAAAACTTTTTCAGACACCTTGAAAAATGATCTTCTTAGTTTTTACTCTCTTAAAATCATTACTTTTTATAATTAAGCATGTCTTTACCTCTCACTTAGAAAACTCAAAAATGCTTAAGCTCTATATAACTGTGAACACTATTCTTACCATAACTATCTGTTTTTAAGGCATAACACATTATCTTAAAAATCTGGATGTAATGTTGTTCTGGATTGGTCTGCATATACATTTTCTTAAATATACACCTCAGTACATTGAAGAGTTTACGTAATGTAGAGATAACTCTTTTTGCACTTGGCAATGAAAATTATGAAGATTTCACTCCCCTGTAATATTAGGTTAGTGACAAAGATAACCCTTTAAAGAAATTATTGCAGTTTTCTGAGAAAATCTATCAAAGTGATTTTCTGATCAGAGAGGTTATCTCTCCAGCACAGTTTTGGAATGTGCAGTATTCCTTAAAAATTCCTTTATGTTCCTTTCACCTGCATAGCATCAGCCACTGATCTTCTACTTTTACTTTTCAGTATTTACAACATTATTTATACTTAACATTTGACTTTGTTTTGTTTACTGAGTGAGGCAGTGTGTCCCCCTCTCCTCAACCAGACCTTTATTTCCCACAACCCTGCTCACGTGATTACCGCCACTGGTAATTATAATGGATACATCTTTCCGTGATGGCTGCAGCTATTTCAGTAGACTCAATCAATGCCTTAGGAGGGTGTGATGCAGAGATAAAAGATTCAGACTCGGTAAATGTTAACTGCAACAACTAGTCTTAGAGCTCATAGCAAAAGAGACTATTTGGAATTTTTGGCCTCAGAGATGCAAAGGGCCTGATCCAAGAAGAATCAGTGGGAGAGCTGCTCTCTAATAGAAACCACGGTGCAATTATTTTTAAGACTTCAGTGGGAGAGAGCGAGACAAATAAATCTCACAAACTGATACTTGATTTCAAGAAAGGGAACTGTAAAGAAAGAGAAATTTTCAAAGTCAGAACAGAGATGTTCAAAAAGCCTGCGTGCAGCATGAAGGCTGCTATAAATACTGTATTAGAAAACCAGTTAGGATGTGTGCCATAACTCAAAAAGAAACAAAAGTGCTCCGAAAATCCCTTGCACGTCTTCCTGGGAGAGTTAAGGAGGCTGCTGCAGCTAACAGTCTGACCTATAAAAAAATCGGAAAGTTTGCTCAACTAGGAAGAAAAGAAATAACAGAACAGATAAAAAACAACAGGTCAAATGTAAAGAGGGAATTTAGAGACCTAAACAAGAAAGTTCAGACCTAAAACTTTGTAAAGCATGCAGCAAAACAGTATTTTAAACACACCAAAAGGAGGAAGTCAGCAAGGGAATTGGTTGGAGTGTTCGGTGTTAAGAGCTTGCACCAAGTGATCAGGCCATAAATAAAAATGTCAACAAATTCTTTTGTTTTGGACCTGATCCTTGAGGAAGGCCTGGGTCAGGGACCAGTTACTGACCAGTAACTTCTCTGTGACAGAGAGGTCAGAGAAGCTGGATGGGATTGAAGTAAATACACAGGAACTATCGTGTCATCTAGGTGAGTAAAACGTCAAGAATTCAACACTGATGCATTCAGTCAAAAGTTCTGAAATGTCTCAAATATGAAGCGACTGGTCTTCTAGACAAGGTGCATGACCTAGCACCACAAACAGCCACCACCAGAGGCCTTTGAGGTTGACATCATTAACTCTACAAAAACTGTCAAGGATAAGATTCTGGAAACCAGAGATTGACCACTGATTGTTGTCACTGGTTTGACAGAAGAATCTGTAATAAACTAAAGCTTTAGAAGCAGTATGGCTTCTGCTAAACTATGTGGAGCTGAAGTTTATGGAGGGGATTCAGTGGACATAAAGTATTTGGATTTTTAGAAGTATTTCAGAAAATCTCATACCAAAAGTTACAGGGACAAATATGCCAGGGAAAGATCCTTCTGTGGATTTAAGTTGGTTAAAGGATGGAATGCAAAGGGTTAGCACATAACCCTCTCTCCAGGGTTGTTCCTTAAGGGTAACTGTGAGTATAAACCTTGTTCAATGACTTCACCAGTAACCCGGAGAACGGTCACAGATGCCACAATGCTCTTTTGGGTTGTTGAATGTATCAATGTCAAAGAACTGCAGATGAACGTCACAAAAGTGAGACAGCAGGTAGAAAGACAGCAGGTGACCTTCCTGAGAGCAAATATAAGGAATCACTAAATAAAAACAACTTCAGCCTCAGCCATGCTGAACTTGGAACTGGAAGGTATGATCAGGAAGAATATCTTGAAATCCTCATTCACAGCTCTCTGTACCCTCAGGTACAGTAAATGTGGTTGCTGCAAAAGCAAGGATATCCATGGACTGGTATCACAGAAGTTATTCTAACTAGAACTAGTAATTCTACCCTGGTATATAAAAATATTAACATTAGTAATTATTCTTCCAGATCCTTTAACAGAATTATTTAATAGAATAATGGACTAAAAAGATCCTCAGCAGGCCCTGTAGGTCTCTAACTAATACAAGAAAACATACCGTCACCACTACTGGCATTTTGTTTCTTTGATGTTCCATATACTACATCCTCTTCCCCATTAGTCTCATGATTAATCATCTTTACATTTGCAATTCTGTTTTCCTGTTATCTAGTCAAAGTGTTTCTTCCTTCTATTTAGTCCTTCCCTTTTTCTTCAACCATTTTTTTTTCATTAATGATTTAATTGATGAACATATTAATGAGAATCTTCCAAATATAATTTGATGCATTCCTCCTGGTTGGCAATGGAACCATTAAAATGGTTCTTTACAAGTTACCTGTCAATTAGTCTTACATTGTTTTGCAATATCATGACCATTTTTTGTGCATCACATGATAACCTCTTAAGAAGCTCGTTTTAGTGTCTCAGTCAAGATCAACCTGCTGACTTCTTCTTCCAGTGCTAAATCTGTTGTTAGAAATGAGATTAGTTTGACACTTCAGCTTCTAAGGTGTTGATAACCACTCAGTTTGTTGTCATAAACACACTTATTAGTTTGGGGTTTTTTCCATTTTCCAGCTAAAATATAATTAAGGTGGTTAAGACTGTAGTTCCAGGGGTCTTGGCCTTAATATGAGGCTTGGGGGCTTGCAAGCATTTTTAATTATGTTTTTTCCTATTGCTTTTAGTAGAATATCACACAGTTTGTTGAAGAAAAGTTGTTCATCAATTTGATATGTTTATTATACAATGATCTATCTTACATCTTTTATTGTGGTGATAAACCTCATGTACATACAATCTTTAAACAGTTTATATACTGTTTTGTCAGTTCGTTTGAAACACACACACACAAAAAAGTAACTGTAATTTCAACAACATTAGGAATATTTATTTTTGCACAGCATGTCTGTAGATATTACAACTTCAACAGCAAAGATTACAAGCAGTTTTTCATTACCAAAATGAAAACATTTAAATTACAGACAAGTTACATTGGAATATTATTAGTGCAAAAACAGATACATTATTATATGCAGTTTTTTATGTTTATGTAACTAAATTTGTTTATGTAAAGTAGTATTCTCCTATAGAAATGGAACAATTCCTGAAACTATTATTTTATGAAAATGTGTTTGGTGATCACTGAAGTCAAGGGAATCAAATCTTAGCAAAAGCTAAGAAAATATAAGAAACTAGCTACAAAACCAATGTCCTAAATTGCCATTGCCATAAGTGGCTGTATTTATCCAGGCACTATTGGGTAAGGTATATGTCCCATATTTACTCTTAGGGAGAAATGCATGACTTCTACAGCTAGTTACAGATATCCATACTTAAAAAGTATATTTTTTTGTTCAGTCTGGAACTTGAAGATAAAAAAAAAACTTCTCAAAATAACCAGATACAAGCTAGAATCTTCTGCTTGTGTCCAAGAAACACTTTGAGAAACTTTTAGTTGTTGCTGTGCAGTACTCACTGGCCTCTAGTGACAGTATCTTGCTATTTAAAAGAGGACATCTGCATATAATGTCTCTAACAGGATAATATGATAGAGCACATTAGAGAAGCTGATAAAAATTTGCCACGATTATGACAATGCTGCTTTTGTTTTCAAACATTCAAATGGACCTTCTCAAAACTGACATGTAAATGTATATTTTCATATTAGAAAACCCTTTCACTATCACTTTTTCCCACACATAGATCAATAATTAAGTTAGAACACTCATAATTTGTATTAATACACTACATAGATACTATCTCATGATATTTAAAGTACAAACTTTCATGTTTTCATTATATTTTTCCCTTAAAGTATCCAAACATATTGTCAATTAATATATTTCCATGTTTATACATGTTTATAATGTGTTTTGTGAGACTCATCAAGAAAAAAGCTTAACCTTACATCTATTACAATTTATTACATAGATACAATTTTAATTGAATGCACAAGGATTTTTAAAAGTTAAATTTAGTGATACAGAAACAGTGGTGATGCTTTCAATTATGATTGTAGACTGCCCACTTCCAAAGTGGAGAGTGCATCAGCAGGACATATAAGAGCAGTTCTAATAATCTATAGGAAAAAGTGCAACAACTCAGACATGTATTTTAGCTTTTATATAAAAGCCGAAGTAATGGAAAATAAACCTATTATGGGACCCTTTTTTTTTTTTTTTTTCGTGTGTGTGTTTCTGAGTGATGCAGAGGAAATTTAAATGAAACATTATGTGAAACACTCTCTCTTACAAATGTTTGGTATCCTGTATTTGGCCAGGTAAGAGAATAATGTATCCTTTAGAAGACCCACACTTACTTGGGGATTAATTTTCATTGGGGATTAATTTTCAAAGACTCTCTTTTCCTAAAACTGTTTCTTCTGGTATAAATCATGACTTCTCTTTCATACCAGTCGCATGCAAGGTGGCCTATTTTTGGAAAATATTTTTGTCATTATCTTTCTTTCCCTCTTATCTGTATTCTAAAGTAATTTTTCTCAGTCTTCCACTACTTATCAGATAGCTTCCATGATGGTGGTCCATGTATTCCTGTGTTGTCTCCAAGAATGGTGAACACTTGGCATTTAATTAAAACATAGATGCTTCCTGTTTGCTGCCTCTTCCTCAAAAAATATTCTAGAAAAGATCATAGTCCCTCACAGATTGTACTTGTACTTCCACTGTCCAACTATTTGAGAGAAGAAAAAATAAAATCCATGTACTTCTCCTTTAAATTTTCAGCTTTTATTTTTTTCTCTCTCTCTCTCTTTTTTTTTTTTTTTTTTTTTTTTTTTTTTTCTTT
>VWZG01011720.1:45083-59015 GCA_013396735.1 Grallaria varia | reverse complement strand
CTTTTTTTTTTTTTTTTTTATTTAATTTTTTCATTTTTGGATACATGGAACTGATATGAAGTTTTGAATTTTTTTAAATTATGTGTAATCTAAGCAGATGTCTTTACCAGAATAGATCAGTTTCTCTGCTAACTAGATGTAGTTCTGTGCTTCTTCAGATTGCATATATCCAATTCTTTAAGGTAAAATATTCAGATATCTGTGAGTCACCCTTGTGCATAGTCCAGGCTACCTTTCTTCACCACTGGTCTCTTCCCTAAAGCCCAGAAAGCCCATATGATGTATAATGAATACAGTGAATTAGAACTTTTCTGAAATCTTTTGGTATGAAAAGAGAACCTTTTAGAAAAAGTGATGAAAAATTACATGATAAATATATTGAAAAAGGAATTTTAACAGGCATCGTTAACTACATAGGATACAGAAATTACCAAAAGTTTGTGAATGGAGAAATTTCTCATCTTCAAGATTCCCACTAAATGTAAATCTTTATCTGTCTTTGGTAGAAAGGCCAATATATGATATGTGTTTTTAAAAAGCACAGATTTCCAGGCTTCTATCAAGTCTTCCTGTCAAAACTGTGGTACTGAAAACTAGAACACTAAAACAATTTCCGATTTTAATCAAAGTCAGAGTACTGTATGTTAACTCCAAAAACAGATTTGCAAAACTAGCGGCCAAGAAGAGACTAAAGTGAGTTATTTTCTTTTTAAAAGTGCAAGCTTAAAAAGTGTTTGCTTCTGTTCTCAACTTGTGCTACATCTTAACATCTGGGCAATTATGCAAACCTGTAAATTACATTTTTTCCCTTCTGAGTTAATTGGCATAAAATTATAATGAAAAGAATTCAAAACCTCAGTGCAAAATTATAGTCTCATAAAATGAAATTGTAAACATACTGATTAGCATGTAAAATTTTAATGAGACTGTGTTTTGATAGAAAAATCTTCAAACTGAGAGAGGTGTGCAGCAACTTTCAGCAAATATTTTGCTTAATTAATGAATTTCAATAATTGATAGTTTTACCCCAGATTTAAGCACCATTACTGAAACCACCTCTCTTTTCTTCTTTTTTAATGAGACTGCTGTAAAGAAGCGTGAACTTGTTTAAAACATAGTCCATTCCTTCAGAAAAGGTTTGGTACAAGAAAGCTGATATCCAAGTGAAAAACAGAACTGCAATTAGCACTTTTTATGTTTATTCTACAGTCTATTATTCTGACATTGGGCATAGGGGACATCTCAGACTTACGATCTCTGCAAAATTCAGTGACACTGCAACTTTGACCCTAGCAGAGCTTTGACATTTTAATTGAGCTGGGCTCCACTTTCAAAGGATTATAGGTGGGTATTCTTGCCTATGCTCAGGGGATATAATTCTGCTCTTATTAATGTCCAAATAAATGAAAAATAAAGGGAAATTCTGATGACTTTCACACAGAAAATGCCTGACACAGGTTTTATTAGGGATTTATGTAAAAGCTTGGTTAAAAACAAGAAAAGTAGTTTTAGACATTTTGTTCTCAACATGAATTTAATGTAGAAGGTTTTAAAACATCAATGGATCAGTTTTCTTTCATTACAGCAGCGAGCATTTAAGCTACCACCTAAGGTTTATGAGGGATGCTCTTATGGGCTGTGAGTCCCACACTCATTGATCCATTGACTTGTAGAATAGCTGAGGTTAGCAGGGACCTCTGGACATCATCTAGGCCAACGCCTTGCAAAAGCAGGCTGCTCAGGACTGTGTCCAGTTCATTTTTGAAAATCTCTACAAACGGAGATATTGCAATGCTCTGAGAAACCTGTTCCACTGTTGAATCATCCTTAAAGAAAGAAAAATAAAAATTCTTATGTTCAGTACGCATACCAACATGGTTTCTACCTGTGTGGTTTCTATGGAAGATAATAAAAGGATTTTCAGAATGGATATAATAATATTTTTGTCAAGTAGAAAGTGGGAATAGTGATCACTCCTTTAGGAAAAGCTGTTGTTCTTGGTATAATTTCTTGGTAACTATTACAGGCCAAAAGAGTAGAAATAGCTAGTTTACTTAAAGCCTGAATTAGTGAACACAACCTCCATCACTCAATTAATTCACAGCTGTTACACCTGTTCCCTCAAAATTCATGGAAGTTATGCATTATATACTTCACTGATTGGGACATTAATTTGGGGGTTTTTGTTTCAATTGTATATATATATTAAATTGGAAAACTATAAATGGATATTTTTTCAAATTACTGAGAGAACTTAATAAAATCCTTCAGAATCACCATATTTAATTTGGAACAACAGATATTTTTTTATTATTTTTAAAACATAGAAAAATAAGAAAATTTTGAAAACATTGAAAAATTACATGGCATATCAGTGTAAAAAGATGTAGTAGTTTTAAATATGTTCAGTTAAGAGATAGTTGTATTTATCTAAATATGAATCCTTAACTGTGCCTAATACACCTTAACTGAAACAAATCTTTAGGTTGTTTTAGTAATTGCAACTCCATAAAGCCATCTTGAAATTCAATAAATACCTACTGAAAATCATTTCTGACTACCAGACCTTGGCTCTCAAAAGGCTATGTGAAGCACAGACTGCCCAGCAGACATTGCTTCACGCAGGAAAACATAGAATACAGAGGGATGTGCATCATCTCTGACTTGCAGACAGCAGTAAGATGCCTGAAATAGGTTTTTAGCTAATTTATACTCATTTCTACCCCAGGAAAGGTATATACAGAGATATTTTCCTCTTTAATACAGTGCATATTTCCATTCACACCTTTGCAAGCTCATGGGAAGGGAGAGGTATAAATAGTTTTGTTTTGGTCTTTGAATTTTTTTTTGTGTCTGAGTAGGAATCACTGATTTAAATACTTTCCTATTAGTTCCCCCCTGCTTCACAGTTTCATGCTGATGCTTATGCAAAAAGGAAAAATAAAAAATATAGTTTGTGACTGCATGAGTTACATATCCTAAACTTGAACAGGTTGTGCAATATTGTGCCATATGGTAGGCACGTCAGTGAAGTGAAGGGCATGCCTTGTCACATCATATCCCATAATGACTTTTTGGGAATGAAATATCAATTCCAGCTGAGGTGAGCCTTTCACTTCACTGATCTGCAAGTTACACGTCTCAAGTAACACAGCTGTTTTGGGAAAGTAACCTCCTGTTAAGGGAAAGTGTGACTTGACAGAAAGTCTAGCCTTTGATTTATGAGACCCAAGATCTTAACAAGATATAGAACTTCCTGCTAGAAATTGTTCAAGATGAAAGTAGTTTCATAAGGGTCCAGTTGTCCTGACATTATGTAAGTTACAAGAGTTTCTCTTCAGAAGGGTGATTTAAAATATTTAACATTAGTAAAAATCAGGCTGGGTTCTTGTCTGACCATCCAGAACTTGGGAGTGTTTCCCAAAGTAATAAGAAATTACCTGTTTGTTGTTTGTGACTCATACCAGAAAGTAAATTTTAATTCTCAAAAAAACCCACAAACCCCCCAACAAAACCGAAGCAGACTGATTATCTGTAGGCTTGTGGAAGATGCTAGCTAGGGAATTTCCATCGTCTAGATCTCCCATTTCATCACATGAAATATCTAGGTCACTGGCTAATTAGGCACTAGGTAGTTGTGAGGGATCATATAAAACAGCACTAAAAAAGATAGGAAGAAATATTTGGCAGACTTGAGACATTTACAGTGGATTTATATCCGTTTTACTGTAGTTGAGAAAGCAGGCTGCTGAGTTCGGGGTGAAGGGAAATGTTATTTACTGCCATAGTAGCCTTCTTTTTTTTGCCATCTATTGGAGTAGTTTTGCTTGGAAGCCATTGTGGTATTGATTTCTCAGATTTAATAAAAGAGGGAACAGTATCAAAATTAGCCATAGATGAATAAATGATTTTTTGAAGTTTTTTCTGTCTATCAGAAAGGTAGCTAGATAGAGTTACAGCAATGGATTGCATTAATACTGTGGGATCAGAAAGCATCATTAGAATAAAACAAAGTAATGGCTGATAGATCTTCAGGATGCCACCTACAGACATAAACTCTCTTGCCAAAGTTTAGAGCATCTACTAAGAAACAGATGAGTATTCTGAAAGTACCACTAGTCTCAGACAGCATAGTACTTACGTATGTGTACAGTGGGGTGATTTCCGGAAGATTCCTCATGCAAATATCCTCAAAACAGAAAAGGACGTGGTTTAGAGGTTACATTTTACTGGCATTATTTTTTTTTAGGAACTATGCTATGGGTAAAGAGGAAGAAAAGGTTCCATATATGTCTCTGATAAGCCAGAGAAACATGACAGTCACTGAAAAGATAGGCTGAAAAACTACCAATGCACTGTCTTGCTCTTGTCCTGTAGAAATAATGTTCCTTGAATATCAGACTATAGTCAGAAACATCTTTTTATCTTCCGTGTCTCAACTAGTAAATGAAGGATTTGGTGTGCATGGAAGCTTTTTCAGAAGAGAGTTATTTTGAGCAATAGTCTTCCTTTTCAGTGGGAATCTTTCCCGTGACATCACTGTAGAAAATAGATAAAATATAGAAGTGGTCTATATACATCTGTTAGCTTGGGGATGGGTTTTTTTTTTTGTTTTAATATTTGAGTTTGATTTATATGTGGTCTTATGCTTACATAAGGGCAAAGCATGCTTGATAGGTTTAGTGGAAATCTTGCTTTATCTTTAAACACAGTCAGAATTCTATTATTTTTTTTCATTATTCAACAAGCGTAAATAATTCTTTTAAGGAAGAGAGATCATGTTCCTTTTTAGTTAAATGGCAGTAATAAGTGTTTCAGAATATCATCTATCATCTAATAGTATAATATCAAATTTGGTCAAATTAAATGTAAGATCAGAAAATGCTCATTCAGTTTATAAAATGGTAATTTTTTTTAACTTCATGTGCTCCATTTTTAAGTTTGTAAAACAAATCACTCTTCTCCAGATGTTTCTAAATTCTTGTTTTTTTGATGTTGTTGTTGAGATGGACATACGACAAAATATCCAAGAAAGTCAGGCATAGATTCCTGGTTACTTTTAAATAGTTCCTAAGTGTACACGCATTAATATTATTGGTGCTTATTACATATAAACAATCATTCATTGGCCACAGTTATAACCTTCTGTCTCTGTACAAATTCACCCATCTTGTTATTGCTTATCTTGTAGTTTTCTGAGTTCTCTCAGCACCTGCAAGTTGTTTACAATTTTCTAGCTCAGAGCTGTAACTTCTATGGGTACGCAATTATCTCACCAAGGTCAAATTCTTCGTGCTCTGCCAAGAGGTCTGCAGGCTCGGCGCAGTCCCCTACGTTTTGACACCTATAAATATGGATACTGGGGGTTTACAACAATCTTATTAGGACATATTTTAATCTTTTTACCTATTAGCATCAACAGAACTTTTGTTCCAATAAAACTTTCAGATTAACATTCTTTTGTTGACCTAAGCTGTCTCTAAAATATATTCTTCTTATAGCTATCACATATATGTAAAATATATATATATATGGTTATAAATTAATGTATGTCATCACACTAGGTGACAGGGTAGACATTTTAAGTAAAATGTTTTATTGAATGCAGATAGAAGAAAGCTCTAAAACTGGATAAAGTTAACCCATTCAGTCTTACTAAACATCATAAATAAATCAGAGTAACTCTAGCAATCATGTTCTAGACAAGTTGTTGAATGATCTGAAGTCTAATTTTAAGAGTGAACATGAAACAATTTATTAGTATAATATATTGCTTCATTTTCAGAAACTTCAGATAATAAATAAACTCGCTCATATCCTATAAAAAGTTAGCACATACGAAGGTAGCAACGGATTTTATACAAGTTAATATTGTCTATTTTGATGTACAATATACAAGTGCTGTCATGTAGGTTACCTCTCTTTGTAAAGGATTCCTTGCATGAGACTAGAGTTTTATGAAAATTTTAGTAGAACTGTTACAATATATTCAAAAAGGTTTTGTATGTCCTGATAAGGGAAAAACTCTTCCCCTTCTAAGAGGAACTGGAAGATATACTTCCTCTGATTTGACCTCATGGTTTTTAGAATTCCCTCAAGAGTCCATTAAACTGAAAAAGATTACTTGAATTAATATAGAAAAATTTAAAAAAGAAAAACAGAATCTGGTTGTAACTCAGGGACCCCTGATTTGAAGGCCAGATGAACAGCTTTCTTCAGAGGATGCAAGGAGATGCTTTACTGGCATCCCTCAGAGACAGAACATGGAGCAGCAATATGTGTGCAGAGGCCTTCTTCTGACTCTGGTGAGGCGGTTTTTATAATTAATGCACCATGAAGGGTGAACTTATTGCAATTTAAAAGAAATGATGATCTGTTTTTGAGGAAGTAGAACCAATGCATTAGACAGATATTCAGTAGATAATCCAATTGTCCACTTGACAGCAAATAAAGGCAGCTGATAATTTGTTATCATTCAAGTAGTAGTCAGTCAAAGGTTAATACTACTAGCAGAAATAAGCAGTCTGCACTGCTGCTCTTACTTTTACTATACAAGATGAAGATTTAGATCACAATGAAAAGAAAATCCAAAATAGAGATAAATAGTATAAGCTGCAATGACTTAAATTGAATGGACGGTTTTATTAAAAAACAAACAAACAAAACACCTGAGTACATGGCCAGTTAAATACTATGCCAAATCTGATTAGTTGCCCTTTATATCCCTGGCAAAAAGTGAGATGTATAATAATACCAAACCATATAAGAAACAAAAGTGTCATGGGTATTTAACAGCATACAGATAATGCTTCTCTCATTTTTGCCAACCTTGAAATGAAGTACAGCCAGCTTCAAGATCTAACAAGATCTGACATATTAATTACAGGGTTGTTTTTGTTTTCCAGTTTTAATTTCAGGGCAATTGTAGTTCAAGCACAGATTTAACTAAAAACACTGGTTCAGCAGATAGTATTTCTTCTGACACATAACTGTAAAAAGAAACCCCACTAGATCTTAATGAAAGTGGAGACAACTCGGGCAGCAGCTTTGCTCTTGATTTAGGGATGGTTTGAAAGTGAACGCAACAAAAACAGTTTTACCAGGGAAATGCTGGGAACTTACCCATTTCCACTATCTTGCACTTTAAATTCTCTATGGCACCAGCACTTTCCTTAATGCAGTGGTGGAGATCCTGCCTCACTCTGTCCATGCCAGGAAAATACGGCGTAGAGGAGGGCTGGGCTGCAGGCAGGCTCAGCCTTGAGCAGATACAGCTGCAACCTTGTAGAAGGCATGTAAACATGAAGAAAGAAGGGAGAGGAGAAAAGGAGGAAGAACAACAGTAAACAACTGGAGATGTTTTGACATTTCCCAGCACAAGGAGTAACATCGACTACATATCAGGAGCTAAGGAGTGTGAACAGGAACACATAACCAATGGGATATAGCTTATATGTGTGTGGACAGAAGTAAAAGACTATAAAACATAAGCCTGTTGTTAATTAAAGTGTCTTTCCTTGCCAACTGCCTGTGTGAGTGTCTTTAGTCCACCGCAATATGGAGTGCTTCTTACTGGTACTCTAAGGTATATGACATCCATTCTTATTGACAGTCAAATGATTTAAAGTAGAGTAGAAAGGAATAAACAGCCACCATTATGTGACCCAAAGGGAAAACTTGATACAGGATATCTCAAGGGGCATCTTTGGCCTCTTCCATTAACAACAAAGTTGTATCTACCATTGTCTAAGGTTCTCTCTTTAAAAAAATAAAGCTCTGGAATATAGTAAAACTGACATAGCAGTGGTATTTCCCTACAACTAGGGCCACATCCAGCTCAATTAATCTTTATTTTCAAATTAACTCACAGAAAATTATTGCTTTTTATTAAAAAACAAAAAAAAAATATGCAGATTTCCTAGCTACTTCTTCATATTAGAGTACGGTTTCAGGATGAAAATTGTTAAGGTTGAACAATCACTCAGCTTAAAGCAAAGCAACTGCTACTAAACTTTGAAGTCTTGTTGGTTCACAGAAAATTTTCATCAGGAAAGGAAGATAAATAGCAAAATTGTAGCTCAAAACTCCAAGAATACCTCACTTGGTATAATTAAAAACCTTGGGACTAAGACTTCCACGTTTCCTGGGTGTTTCCTCCAGGTATCTGTTTTTTGGTTCAGTTCTTTATCCAAATTTCCTGTGGAATTTTTAAGGTTGAGCAACCTGTTGCTGTTGAAGACTAGAACTTCTGTGGAATTTAAGTGCCAATTAATGCACTTTATCAGTTGCAGTTAAACTCACCTGCAAGTACATGTTGCGTATACCTTGTCATTCTGGTTATCAGTTGAAATAGTCTGGAGGACACATTGCCACGCTTCAGAGTTCTTATCTGGATCTCACTCTTTGATTTTCTTTCTGGCCAAAACCTAGAAGTGGTTCTGTGGCCAGACCAGGGCCTCATAGAAAGGCTGAGGCTTATCAAAGCCATCATCGACTAGACCTTGAAACAAAAATCTTCTGCTTGTCCTTTGCCTGATAAATCTCGGTGTGCACATGCAGTCCTGATGTGACAAGAATAAAACTGGCATTCTTCAAGAGAACTTGCAAAGGAAGATGGCATTTATTCTCTGTAGACCAGAGACTAAATATGACATAAGGGAATAATTTTGGAAGATCTCTTGGATTTCCAGTCCATAGCCTTTGGAACCAGAAAATATGTTAAAGAAGTAATTGTAAGAATATATCAATAGCAATATATCTGAAATAATAACAAATTCAATAAAAACCTTTATTTTCTTAAAGCTCTGAGACTCATAACTACCAAATTTGTCTCATGTTGATCATTTTTCATTGAAAATGTGTGAAAATGTGTGAAAAAGACCTTAAAAATATAACTTGCAACTTCTTATCTCACTTCTGTACTGAGTGCAGAAAGATAGAGCAATCAAAAATATACTTCATCACTGAAATTTCATGGTTGGAATTTAAATTGGATGTCAAGATCAGGGAAAATAATGTCATAATGAGTGTTAGTACAAAGTCACAGAAAGTTAATAGATGTTAAAAACTGACACATTGTTCTAGAAGACTCATTTGCACATTCCTTGGCTCCATAAGAGAAATAACTAATGATAGATACATTAAATTAATGAAAGGAAGGAACTCTCAACACAGAGATACATATGTAAGGAATGACAGTGGTAAACTATGAATTAAAGGATGAAAATAATGTTAAAAAAAATCAGTTCTTGAATTAAATATACCTTGATAAAACTCTCAGAAGATTTTGAAATTCATCTTTTCAACTCCTTTGAAGTTTTAACTTCGGAAAATGTAAAAGATACCATTGAAACTTTAAAAGTTTTTTAGTTATCCCTGAAACTCAGTTTGAAGGAAAAGGTGGCATCATAGTAAGATACTTGCATATTCAATGACAGTGCTGCCCAAACTCAGGAGATTTTGATAATATGCCTGAAAGAGAAAATTACTTAGGTGTAATTTTGCTCTTTAAAAGATGTCATTATAGTAGTTCTCATTATCTGTGTTCAAAACTCTACCATGGGATCTGGTAGGATCATACCTGTTCTATTAATTTAACTGGAATAATTGGGCATTGAAAATCAAAGTCAGTACCACTCTGATGATCCCCACAATGCAGGAGAATTAATGAAAAATTTAGAATTCACAAGGCAACAATAAAAAGAATATGCAACATTTAGAAATGTTAAGGTAAATTATCAAATACATCAAAGACACTTTTTAATCCCTTGCACTTTCAGATGTTCCTTTTCCTAATTGCAGTAGGCCAGAAGAGAGGGAAATGTTTACACATTTTTATCAATAATCCTGCAAATAACTTAGTTAATGACCTCAAAGTCTATTAACAATCAAATTATGTTACATATATAGAATTCCCTTCTATCAATAATTAAATAATGTTACACATATAGAATTTTCTGCTGCTATCTGCTATCTTCACCATGAATCCTGAAAGCTGGTAAGAGCATTAAATATAACTCTGAATGAGAAAGAATAACATGACAGTTAAGCCATTAAAAATACCCATAAAATCTATTCATCTAAATAAAATTTCCAAACTTTTATATACTTTTTATCATGCATGTTATTTAAATCAGGAAAAACTTATTTCAGAAATCAAATGCCCAAACTTACCACAGTGTTCCTACGAAGTGCAGCTCTGGTAAACAGAATGTGAACAGATCTTAGCAACTGATTACAGAAGGTGATTACTGCAGAAATTTATGTGTGATAGTTAAAATTGATTAAATGAATACAATTTCATTACACCTGACAAAATTATAAGAAAGGGTAGATCTTCCCTCCAGCTGTTCTACAATTCCTTTTTAATTCTAACCTTCAGCTCCGTGCAATTACAGCAAAACTTCCAACACCTGAGAGCTATTTCAATTCCATTCCACAGCTCACAGCCAAACTGAGAGGCAAGCAGGCCCTTAATTCTACTCACGGATGTAGATGTCACATGCATGAGAAATAAGCACAGTCATGTTATCGGCATAAATAAAGATTTTCATGTAAAAATAATCGGAAACAGAAATAGACAACTGCGCTGAGTTTTACTTGTGACTCAATTGTAAGACAATTAAGATAAGGAATTACCTGAAATTTGACATACTTTACAAAGCAGAGAAAGATAAAAAAGCAAAGGGAATGCAAACATAGTTTAAAGCTGGAAAGGTCATGAAATAAAGATCCATAATAAATGAAATGAGAGAGGTCAGCTAGTCATGTCCTGATTTACATTTAAGTCTCCATTCTATAGGTGAAAATTACCTCCCACAAATGAAGATGTTTCATGCATATTTTACAGGAACATAGTTTATTAAGTCAAAGTTCCCAATAAAATCAATTATTATTATCTGACTATTTCAATTAGTTTGAAAATAGAATATACAGTTGAAACAAAGTACAGAATACTCTAATTCCTCTTGGTGGCTTTCTTAGGATAAAAAAAAGGTCGTATAGATGTCAATTTGAGAGTGACACAAATTGATTCAAATTTTTTCAATATCTCTAAAAGGTTGGCATACTCTTTGCTGCATACACAAGATTTACAGTATGTGGATGCAAAATAAAACTGACCACAGTACTTCAGATCTTACAGAAGGGAGCAATTAAGGGTGATCACAGTACAAAAAAATTATGATCCTTGTATTTAAATAGAAAATAAAGGAATGGATACTAGACTATATTTGTTTATATTGCTCTCCCACAGGTTGGGAACACCATATCCTCCAGTTCCCCGCAGTAAGTGTGCAAAGTTGCCACCCTCTAAATTGTATCTCTGTGAGCTGCAGAAAGTCCTATACCAAAACCTGAAGATAGAAATAACAGTTTTTACACTATGTTTAAAAAAACCGCCTCTCTCACACTATATATGTATCTTAAATAGTACAGGATGGTGTCACGGACTGGGACAAAATGTATGTTTCTGAACTCTGACATAGTTTCTCCAATATATTCCCTCATTTTTTTATTGTGATTCACCTTGGCTCTCTGATTGCATTCTTGAGCACCAGGGTGTGGTGAAAAAGTGCCACTAAGGCTTTTGTTTCAGTCTGACTCTCACCACATCCGCATTTTCACAACATTTTCTTAGTCATTTCAGACTTTCTACATCCAGCAGACCCTAAGACTGATAGACCTGATTTTAGATGTCTTACCTAAAAGTTTTAAAAGCAGATTTAGATCTGCAGATTTACCCCTTAGTCAATTAAGTTGTTGATCATACGCCCTCCTTCCCTTGGAAACAGTTAACACTGCATTCATGAGGGATACATACAAATCACGCAAGCAGAGATGTGTTTATTACTTCGCCATCTTATGCCAGTATTTCTTATCCTTTACAAACTTGTTTTTCAGTTGCCTGTCTTATTTCTACAGAAGTATTCTGTTTCTCATTTTAGCTAAGGAATTATACATCTTTAGGATGTACTTTTCTGTTGTAAACAGAAGGAAAAACATGTAAATGGAAAAAACCCCTTTACACCTGAGCGAAGTTCTTTTGTGTTACATATATAATTGTACTTTAGAATTTTGCAAAGCATATAGAATTTGCCAAATTCATTAATTCTTTTCAAGTTATCTGCATTTTGTAACAATAATTAAGAGTTCAGATACATATAATTGACAATATAATTTTTTATTCAGGAAATGTCTACAAGCATAAACTGTTACCATCATTCACTCTGCCAAGGAAGGAGCTGAGAAGTATTGCTACGTTCTGTACAACCATCAACAGTTAGGTATTCCAGAAACAGAACTACCATATCTAGGGACTACAGCAAAGGTGGCATCACTGGAGGAATGCATTAAGGAGTATTAATTCTTACTCACCTTGGTGGTTATTTTGAGCGGATTAGCTGGAATAAAATTTACCATGCAGAAGATTTTTATCACTGTCTCAGGGAGAAAGAATTGGTCAGGTGTACATGTTTCTTATGATATACTCCAAGCAAATATGTTTGTAATAGAGCATTCCTATTCTCAGCTATATGGCTAATTGCAACTATTTGATGTCTACAATAATAGAAGTTAGTTAAGAAGCCAGGTATTCAGTTGTGGGATTTTTTGAAACAGTGTGGGCAATTTTAAAACAGACCGTAAAGTTCATCATTGCTACCAAAATTGTGAAAGCTTGGCGACTATATCTGTTGCTTAGAATTCTGCTGGCAATCTATCCACAATGGCCACATTCACATCTCGCAGTGGGATCCTACTAGAAGGTCAGTCATGCATAAAGAGGTGAAGTATTCTCACAACAGGAGCACAATCTTTAGGACCAGCTGGCAGATCAGCAGATTCTACTTGCTCAACCTTCATAAAGACTCACAGCAGTAACTCTGTTTAACCAGCAGAGTTCGAAATTTGAAACCTTGTCCTCTACAGAAATTGGTTGCAAATTGCTCCTGAAACTGGCCCTGCAACACAATAACCAATCAATTCCTGCGATGCTGTGCTATTACCTTGATGACCCATTTAATGGATGGATATTATAAGGTCCTTTTTGGTGTTATGACTGTCAAAGAAGTCAAATGGGAGAGTAATTTGTACCCTTACAGTTTCGGAAACCTGACATTGAAAAGGTTTTCGTAAGTGTGTGATATTTTTATGTAAATACAGTTATAACAGTAACTAAAGGGAAATAAAACTAAAAAAAAAAAAAAAAAAAAANTTTCTTTTCTTTTCTTTTCTTTTCTTTTCTTTTCTTTTCTTTTCTTTTCTTTTCTTTTCTTTTCTTTTCTTTTCTTTTCTTTTCTTTTCTTTTCTTTTCTTTTCTTTTCTTTTCTTTTCTTTTCTTTTCTTTTCTTTTCTTTTCTTTTCTTTTCTTTTCTTTTCTTTTCTTTTCTTTTCTTTTCTTTTCTTTTCTTTTCTTTTCTTTTCTTTTCTTTTCTTTTCTTTTCTTTTCTTTTCTTTTCTTTTCTTTTCTTTTCTTTTCTTTTCTTTTCTTTTCTTTTCTTTTCTTTTCTTTTCTTTTCTTCAGTCTGAAACTGTGATTTGAACCAGGTTCCACTTATACCAGGCCAGGTACAGAAAGAAAAAATTGAGGTCTCTAAAGTCCATTATCATTACCCAAAGGGGACTCACATTAAAAAAAAAAAAAAAAAAAAAAAAAAAAAAAAAAAAAAAAAAAAAAAAAAAAAAAAAAAAAGGTGACGTTGAAGATATTACAAACATTTGAACTACTTTATTTAGACATTTTTCCATGTAAATATTAGAAGTGAATTAACCTCTTTAAAATATTTTTGTTGAGAATGTCACAGTTCTTAAATTTTTTTTAAATGTACATATAACTTACATGAAACAGTAAGATTCTGTTTTTCTTTTCTTTTCTTTTCTTTTCTTTTCTTTTCTTTTCTTTTCTTTTCTTTTCTTTTCTTTTCTTTTCTTTTC
>VWZG01011720.1:24164-44998 GCA_013396735.1 Grallaria varia | reverse complement strand
ATTTGTGACAGAAAACTGAGAATGTTAAATAAAATCACATTTCAGTAACTCTTAAATATGGAAATGGAAACATTTGTTTATGGCTTTCACTAGCAATATTTACCATTTCACCAGGTTAAATCATGTCTAAATCATTCTCATTTTACTATAAAGAGTAACATATTCAATAGGTTATATACACCCTCAGAACATCATCAACAGCCTAAAGAGATATAGAAAGGGCCTTTCTGCTGTAACCAAGATGTAATTTTAAAATCTGGTACTTTAAAGAACTACAGTGAACACAAAATGGTGATGCCATTAGTTTTTACTTAGACTATTTTTAAAGTATTTATTATTTTAGGCATCCTTCTGTTGTGACACAAACACCAGTTTAAAAGAACTAAAAGTGAATAAGTGATTCTAAAGAAAATAATTCTCTAGTTTCCTATAATCAATAAAGGTATAGAACTCAAGGTATAAGTTATGGTAATACTAGATTGTAACAGCATAAATTGATCATACTTTAGAGTGCTGCAAGACTCTTTCATGCTAGTACTACAAAATGATAGATAATGTAATTTTTGATGGTATTTCTTGTTTTATAGACTTGCTTATCTTCTTACACTTGTGTAAATCAAGAGTTATTCTACTGAAATAAATTGTTATAGCACTATAAACACATTCAAATTGAAGAAAATAGAAACAGTATCTCTCAAGTGGACTTTTTGGAAAGGTTTACAATAAAGAAAATTATAGCATGAAGATGTATATCAGTAGATATAAATAAATGCAAAATAATCTTCTTATTCATCATCTCAGCATTCCCAGATGTCTCAGAATTAGAGAGTATAGATGAAAAATGCAGTTGTTATTTTGTTTTATATAACAGAAAATTAGAGGTAGGAAGATTTCCAGGGGTAAATTTCCCCAGGGGAAAAAAAAGTACATAAATATTCTAATCAATAGAACATAAGCTGACTGAGACGAGTAGTAAGAAGAAGCTAAGAAAACCAGGTGGTGTTTTATAGCTCATGTAGAATCTTCCTCATGAAAAGAAGTGCAACAGAAAGGGTTTCCTAAATATTGAGAAACATTCAGAGACAACATTGCTCTTCTCCTGAATTGAGGTAAGCTAAAAGCATTTTCCAGAAAAGGAGAGACATTATGAGAGCAAATATTCTCATGTGGGGTAATTCTCTGTCATGTAGATGATGTCCTACAATTTCAAATTTCTTATTCCTGTTTTGTATGATGTAAATTTAAATTTGGACTCATAAACCCTAAGAGAACACATAGACAGGATGTTCAATATTTTCGTTTATATGAGAATTTTTCTCTACATAGTCTTTTTGGCCCTCTAAATGCCCTGCATAGTTTGGTAAAGGCACACAGCAGAGCTAGTAAAACTTAGGTTAATTTCCATTATCTGATACACAGTTACTGTCTAAATTAAAAAAGGTTTTGAAGAACCCTGGTCTACAGCAGCCAATTTTCTGACCCAGACACCCAGATGGTAAGAACTGTGTTCTCACAGCCAGACTTTGAACAGACGTCAAACAAGGACCTTCGGCATGGCATTTGAATATTCTGATCTCAGAGCTATATCTATTGCCTGACAGAAAATTCTATTCCCATTGTTGAGACTGACAGAGATTCTATTGTCAGGCTGGAAAAAAGAAATTGCAGATTCTACACTGAGATAGTCTGACAAAACCCTCATTGTTCTTAATATGCTCCTGTTTAACAGAAACTATGAAACCCTAAATGCTAGGGCTGGCTATGTTAGTGGCTAAGATTGATATGTAGCTAAATAAGACATGGAAGATATCTAAAGGAGACAAGTTTTCTGTTGTAGGCCTATACGTGTCAAACAAATACAAGCTTTCATATTAAGAACTATGACAGTGTAGCTCTCTAATATAGGCAACTCTTCCATTATTTACCTTCATCAGGTTGATTTATTTAAACAGATCCAGACAAGGTAATTAAACTAGTATGCTGTATTTCTGAATATTAATTTTCTCTTCACTTTGCAGCCATACCAATACATTTATTTTGAAGGCTGCTAAGTTTTTTTGCAAGATTTGCAAGTAAAATTTTGTATGTTAAGTGATAACCTACACTCAGTTTGTTACTACAGACTTGGGGGGGGTTTCTGATATATCTCTAGATTGTAGGAATAAAGCTTATATACTAGAAAAATGAAATAATTATTAAATCTGGGGATCTGTGAATCAAATTGTGACACTATATGTCCATAACTGCAATGCTCTTACTTGTAGCTATGCAAACAGAACAGCAAAATCTCTCAAACACTGTTTTTTCCTGTGGGAACTTAAATATCTGAGGTTTCAGTTTCCAACTGACTCTACTGATATTTTCCTATCACTTTTGCTTTCAAGTTAGTGAGCATTTTGAAACACACGTGGTCTTTCTCTGTGCAACAGGAAGGTCTGGGCATGTGCATTCTGCTGAATGTATGGCTCATAGCCATTCTACTGTGCCCTGTGAATAGTTTTCAATATTAGGGAAAATCTGTTTGGTGTTCTATCCCACTGTACCTCATGCTTCCTCTAAAGGTTTTGAGCACATCTGTATTTGTTACAGAAAGCTGTTCATTATTACAGGAGTAAGAGAGATTTTGAGTTTTTCTACACCATGTAACAGATCACGCAATAGTAAAATTCTCTTTTTTTCAATTCTACTGTGATGATTACTGTCAAAAAGCTCTTCAGATTGGATATAGTATTGCTTTAATGCACATATTCTGTCCTGTATTCTTGAAGCTGCACTGGCCGTATCTTACCTTTCTCGGATGTAGTGAAAAACCTAAATTGCAAGAGCCAGATGTGCCAGATAAGGTGTTAATTCTGCAAATATGCTAATCTCTTTTGAGTCAAAATGTGAGTATTCTTAATTGTAAATAGTAGTATACATATAAGTTATTATAAAAATAAAAGTCTAGCACATTTGGTTCAAGTTTTGGGTGTGGGGGTTTTTTCTTTATTTGTTTTGGTTTTGTTTTTACAGTTTCAGCCTTTCTTAAAATTGTAAAGAGAAAAAAAAACGTGGTTCTGTGAAAAAGAAATTGCTCATGTTGATATTGAAATTGACAAAACCATGTATTATGTTTTGTAGTAAACTCATAGGAAATTTAATTCATACCAACACCACTAGCATGTTATTATCTACTCTAAAGTATGACTGACTTCGCGGTCTTGCCATCACTCATTTTTTGCTGGATTGAAGAGAAAATTGTGGCTGTTGCTGCATTTCATGGAGAACATTTATTGTTAAGTAAGCTTTTAAAACCTTACTAGATTTATCCATTTGTGTGACATAGGTAGAACCAGTGGAGTGGTGTCACTACTTAATACAAAAATTTGTCTGAAAAAAGGGACAGAGACTTTCCTTCTCTCTCCTCTTCTCTGAGGATATTTGCTAGGATGGTGTTCAACCCTTAGTATTAGTGGAAGCTGGTAAATGACCCTTAAGCTTTATCTACTGAACTTTGTCCAAGTTTTGTTATGCAGCTCCAGTCTTGGACAGTGAAGTTGTTTGGACATGGCCTTTGGTAAGCCTAAAATCCTGATTGGAAGAATTAAAAGTCACAACTGAAAGTAGATTTAAGAGGCCCTTCTGGCTATCGGGATCTGACCTTTGCTGTGTCTCATGCTATGGGTGTTATCTTTCAATCAATGCTAAGAAAAAGAAGTCACAGGGTTGTTTAAATGCAGTGGAAAGATTTTACGCAAATTTCTCATTTGAGAAGATGTGAGAGGCAAACACTGTGTATGTGATGGTAAAATAAAACTCTCAGCATTGCTGCAGAAGTGCAGACTGTAACTGGTATAAGCTCTGGAACGAAGTGCGCAAAGGAAAAGTCAAAAGGTTTTCCCTACAGAACAGTGACAATGAAACAAAGATGAAGGAAGCTGTATTTGCCTTTGCAGTCACTGTTAGGTGACAGAGACTGTGAGCCTCTCTCTGTGCAACTCACTGAGATGAGTCTCAAGCACTAACTGTGTTACTGTTGTATACTGGGCTTAGCAAATTACCTGATAAGGAAAGAGGCCTGGAGTGTTTTCTTTTAATGGAAAAATATTGCTGTACTATCACTCTCAAATTTCATTTTATTGACTTTCACATGAATTTGCATGAAATTGTAATCTCACTCCTTTTTCACTTTTGTTTTCAAAGGGTTTTAAAGTCATGTTCTTTCAGCTGCCCATAATTAATATGACTAGGTGAGCCTGGTGGTTGTCATTTTCCTTTATAAACATCAGATGGCTTTTAAATGTGATGTCAGTCTTGCCTATTCTATCTTCAATTAAAAATGCATTAAGGACCCTGATGATCACAATTTCAAACATAATAAATCTGAGGGTTTCCTTTGGACTAGATTGCCAAGAAAGTTAAATTATTTTACAGAACTGCTGGAGCTGAAAGTAAGGAAGCTTCTGATAGAGGCTTTTAGCTCAGTATGTGACAACTTGTAATGTAGTGGAAAGATCTCTGAAGCAGCAATTTAGAGACAGTACCAGGTCTGAATACTGAGTCTAATTATTGAACAAAGACAATGAATGCTGGAAAATGGCAAAAAGGGTTAAATGCATTTCTTAGATTAATGAGAGGGAGTCTCATAACAGAAGAGGTGATAGGCATTGGAAGAAGTAAGAAATGTGAAATTAAGTGTTTTACGAAGAACTGTGGAGAAATCTTGGTTTGGGAGTACCTGCAGTCTGCAGGTAAAATGTTCACTGCATGTCCAGCCCTTGCAAGTCAGATCCTTGCATTACAACCAAGCAAGATTATATAAAACCAAGCAAGCCAGTGCAAGTTCAGGAGATATAAGACTATTAAAGAAATGCATCAGAATATTCTGTATGACAAATACGTGAAAGACTGCTGTGAAACTGTCCCATCAAATTTGCTAGGTACTAAACCACTTCTATTTTCTGGCAGTCATTTTAAGACTATGAAAATTTTTTTTTAAGTTCACAGCTTCCCTTTACACTTATCCAACAGTTACATGAAGAGAAATGGAACTAGAGAAAAAAGATTCATATATACTGAATGTTATTCATATAACAAAGGAAAATGAAGAATCTGAACAGTTCAAAAACTAATGTCCAAATCATAAATTACACCTATTTTGAAAATCTGTATTACATAAATAAATAATAATTTTCTGCAACTGACATTTAAATTTATATTTTTAACTTTATTTGAACTTGATTTTATTAAGAGCCAATATTCTAATTCAAAATTTTGTCCTCAAACAATTAGCTTTTCATTTTCCAAGTTATGGTGAGTTGACCCTGGCTAGATGCCAGGTGTCCACCAAAGCTGCTCTATCACTTCACTCCTCAGCTGGACATGGGAGAGAAAACATAAGAAAAGGCTCATAGGTTATGATAAGGACAGGGAAAGACCATTCACCAATTACCATCACTGGCAAAACAGACTCAACTTAGGGAAATTATGTTAATTTATTACCTTCAGGTAGTTTTTAACTTTAATATAAGACAATTGAGTATATGATTTTGTTAGGGCATGGAACCCCAAGAACATCTATCTGGATATTTGCAGTAAGTTATACTTAAAGAATGTTTTTAGGAATCCTACTCCTTTCCCTTTCTCTACCCTCTCTTTTCATTAATTGACAGGGCACTCCAGATTATTAACTTATGGAAATGATGTTACTTGCTTCAAGCAAAAGAGGGAAAGACAAGGTGTTCTGTAATAAAAATAGAATCTGAATTGCACAAATCTTGGTGTAGAAGTCTGTGTGTGAAAATTTTTTGGCATCTCGTCATAAGCAGTGTACTTTGTATTCTGGGGCTATTAGTGGTGTTTTGGATTTAACTGAGGGACTACTAAAGGCAGCTTGCTGACAGTACTTATCCCTTGGACATCAAGCTGCTGCTAGCATGAAAAAACAGGATTGTTTTACCTCTGGTATCAATAACAAAGCGCTACTTTACCTATGTAAGTTTCAAAGACCACATTTTCTAAAATGGATGATTGGATAAAATAAGGGGCATTTTTTCGTTGGATGTGAGGCTTAGTGTAAGAATACATTTGTCAAAGATTTGAATAGAAATGAGCTCCTTTCCTAAACTGGATTTGTTATTTTCTCATAGTCTTGACATTCTTCTTTTGTGCTGGACTCCAACAGATGCCATTGTTTCAGTGCATAGATGTCCTTAGGAAATAGCAGTTGACATACATTCCTACTCCCTCCAAGACTGCAATACTATATTTAAGCCAACAGGTAGACAATATTTACTTAGCTGAGAAGTGAAAAATCTAATAACTATTAATCAATGGAATAATCTGAGCTGGTGAATTCTCAGTTCTCTTGATGTCCTCAGGAACAGATATATTTCCCTTCTGAGAGAGATGTTATAGTCACGTAACTGAGATAACGAAAAAGCTGAATAAAAATTGAGTAGTCTTTGACAGAGAAAGCCACACTAGGTTAAATATTGAATTAGAAATGACCAATCTGGTATGATGATGAATTATGCCAATCGATGTCTTCCAACAGCACTGCTTTTGGAGAGTTCCCTGCAGTTGGGGTATTATTTATCTGATCATTTTCACGGCTTGTTAGTAAGAAACATCTATTGCAGCCTGAAATGCAGACAGAAAGGGAGGATACACTGAGAAAGCAAAATCACCCTTTTGGAAACCCACTGCTGCCTGGCTGGAATTTCTGATCCTTGGCTGGTCTTTGAGATGTGAGGCAGGCTATGACCAGCAGTTAAAGTTTTTTCAGTTTAGGATGATGAATTTCTGAACAACCTGACAAAAGTTAATGCAACTTTTCCAGCTTACATTGTAGTACTGTTGATTTAAGTCATGGAAATACCACCCAGAACATTTATTTCCTATACAAAGGGACTTATTTGCAGCCAAAACCAGTGCACAGGTGGGCATTCAAAGAGATATATGAAAGTTCAAACACTCTATTTACAACTTAGGGTGGCATAAATCTGACCTGCTGTAGTTTTGCTCCAGTCCTGACAGCCCTGTGTAATCTGTGTAGTGTAAAGAATGTGTGGATTAATGCTGGAGAATTAGATGCTATCCTTACCTCAGAGCAGCTGTAATTCCACTTCTGCTGGAAGATAATAGTTTTTAGATCAATTGCTTAGACTTTAGGCTGCAGGTATGGTGATTTTAAGCTCATATTTTATGGTGGCTGTGAGACATACCTTTAGTTTAAAAATGTCACATAATATGTCAGTGTTTTCTGTCACGGGGTGGTTAGATAGGTAAAAGACAAAACCATAAGGATTTAAAATAGCATAAAAAAGTGTTTGATGTTATTTTTAACTCATGTTTGAGGAAGCCATACAGTGCTTGCACCCAAGTCACTTTATTTGTTCATTTTTCAGTCTTTCTCAAAAGGCTCAGTACTTATCAATGAATCCTACATTTGTGATTAATGTATGAGATAGTTTTAACATGTGTATCTAGTAGTATACATGATGTGTACATCTACACTGATGCCAGTCAAATCTGAATTAAGTAATTAAACTAATGCAGAGGGAAAAAATCATAGTGAAGAGAAATAACTACCTTGATTGTTTTACAATTTGTAATAGCACATAGTGATATTTCCCATAGAATAGCTATAACCTACTGCTAGAAACACTGACAAACTTCCTCAAAGCTACAAAGTCTGCTTTACACTGGAGACACACTCAGGCTTCACTGGATCACTTGAAGAGCATTTCTCTCCTGGTTTTGATGGCTGACATTATGAGCAGCCCTAGATCTCATATAGAAGGTTGCACTGCAGCTATGAGCCAAAGTATGCTTTCTGGGTGGATAGAAAGTCCCCAGTTTTTGATTCCCCATAGGAAATATCTGCATACTCACCACCACTCCATGGTGCCTACCTGCCTTAATAGGCCATCTCCTATTTTATAGAAATGTTATGAATTCTTTGAATCTTACATTGTACATTTTTATCAGCCTCCTTTCTGGTTTAATGAAATTTTATTTTAAATATATTGTTTTAAGTGTGCCAAATGAATTGTTTGTCCACTTAACGTAAGTAGAGTTAGCAGTGAACCTCTGGGAGAACTGAAAAACATTGCCTGTCTTGAGGTGATTGGTGACTTTTTTGTCCTGGTAGATCTCTGACATTCTTCTTTTCATTAATTAAGCTCATAATGCAGCAAATTCTTTAAATTTTATATATGTATTCTATTTACATACTGTTATGCACACCTGCACATCCAGCTGGTAATTACAACTAACAGTATTTAAGTTTATGCAGAGATTTGCTACCTAGAAAATATACTGTCTCAGAATACTATGACTGATACTGAAATTATCACTGCACAGCTAAAGACCGCTTAATACCCTCTAAGAAGAAAATTAGGCTTTTTTTGACAAGACTTGTTTTCTGTGTAGTAGTTGATTGTCAGATGAAAGAGACGCAGTACTTTGAATTGGTGGCTGTGTGCTACTCAGAACTGATGTCAGGATAATATAGTTCTTCCTTTATATTCCTTCAGAGTACTGGCACAATATTCAAAAAAAGCAACTTAGCCCTTAGTATTGCTACGATGTGGCTGGACTGGTTTGATACAAAGTGCTACTGTGGGGAATAGAGCTGAAAACATATTGCCTCTACACCCCTATCTCCTAAACCTTTGCCCTCTCCTTTTCAATTGAATACATCTATGCCTGCAATCTCTGTATCCTTCAATTATTCCATAATTTCACTGCCATCATTATTGCACTAACAAATTAACTCCAGTGATGAATTACAGTACTGGAAAACAGATTTATGCTGTGAAAATCTACTATAGGAAACAGCATACTTTTTAGAGTGTTTAATGTCTTATCTGTGCATGGTTTAGAAAAGGAAACAGCCATGTCACAGAAATACAAACATTTCCTGAAAACTTTTCTTCTCTATCAGTATGAACAATTTAAATATGTGTTTTTCAAGAATTATTTGAAGACATTTTTGTTCCATATGCATAGAGTCCTTTGCAGAGTGCTGATGTTGCCAGTCCTTTTCTTTCTTTCTTTTTTTTTTTTTTCCCAAAGTTATATTTTCCCATACATTTCATACACTTCATAGCTTCTGTTTTCTTTTTGGCACTACCAATTTTCTTCTTTGTTTGTTAAAAATAGGTATTGTTGCTATAATTTCATTTCTTCTTCAAACTGGGCTTTTATTCACAGTTATCTTCTTTCTTTGTAATAAAAAATATTAAAACTCCCGCATCTATTCACATTCGTATTTACTTTCCAATGAATTCACTAGTGATTTTCTTTGTTCTTGAAAAATCAAACCTTTGAATACCAACACTGACTGTCACTCTCTTCTCTGTATCCATACTTAATGAAAAAGGGAGAGGATTTTTGATTCTTGAGCAAGAGATAATCTAATCCCTCTTCAACTTTATTCCTTAAAGAGCAACCATTACGTTACATGGTTGGTAGACCAAAACCAAGTTAAATAGTGAAATGTGACTTGATTAGAGTCCTCTATCAGATAAATTGAACTTAAAAAATCAGGGACATTTCAAGATACATTTAGAGAATCGAATAAAAAGGACCAAGTGACCTCAGCCATTCCTCATATGGCTTCCCCTCAAGGTCCTTCATCTTCATTGCCCTCCTTAGGACAATCTCTAAGAGCTTAATATCTTTCTTATATTGCGTAGATCAAAACCGCACACACTGTTCAAGGTGAGGATGCTCCAGGGCAGAGCAGAGCAGGACAATCCCCTTCCCTTGACCGGCTGGCGATGCTTTGCCTGATGCTCCTCAGGACACGGCTGGCCCTCCTGGCTGCCAGGGCACTGCTGACACATTCAACTTGCCATCCACCAGGACCCCCAGGTCCCTTTTCCACAGCACTGCTATCTCCTGAAATATATTTCTTAAACCCAGTGCCTACTAAAGCCATGAGTGATAGAGGTTTAAATTTCATTTTATTTAGAGACATAATTATAAGCACTCTTTGTAAGTACTGACCCACAGTGGTGAGACCACCAGTAGCCATAGTGGTACAATTACCAGTTTGTATTTATCCAAGTGATTCTTTCAGAAAGTTTTTGGAATACTCTTTAACATTAGGAAGCAGACATGAACATTGAAAGTAATATGAGGAGAAGAAAAATTGTCAGTCAGGAGAGAATGATGCTTCCTTATTGCGTGACTGATATAATGAATTTTCTTATTAGTGAAGATTCTTGCCCTCTTATAACACCTTAGTGAATGCTCCTGCCAACAGAAAGGTCAGGTTATAAGATGTGACTAATACTATTGTCAAAGAGCTCATATATTTCAATGCCATTTTTTATCGGGCCTCTGTTTGGCACATATTGGGTGAGAGCAACATGATTTTTCATCCTTTTTAAAGAGTGTATAATGGATAGCACCCATTTACTGGCACAATACTTTCATTAAAAGCATTCTGTGCTAGATGGATCAAACGTATCTGTTTTCTTTTTTTTTTTTTCTTTTTTTTTGGGACAAGTTGCTTAGGGATACCATGCTACTGACAAAGAAAGATTTACCAAACAAGGTAATGTACAGAAGCCTGTGGATAAGTCAAGTACGTCTTCCCTATTCATTCTGCTTCTGAGACAGTATTTGTATTACTTACTATCTTGACAGACATCCTTTCTAAAAGTACCCTGAAGACATTACATCAGGAAATATCAGGTCGTGTGGGTAGCCCCTTTAGTGTGCGAACTGAAGAGGGTTACTTCATAATGGTAATGTCATCATGATTGATATAAAGACATCTTCTGTGTGAAGGCAAGTAGTTGGAGGATGCCTACAGGTATCCACTGTAGATAAATCACAATCTTATTTCAAGCCATTTTTTTGGAAGAAGAACAGAACTAGAGAAAAATTCACTGTAGTGTCCAGCTAGATAGAAGTGGATTTGGTTAGATCTCCATTCAATTACAGATCTCCAAGTGAGAAGAACAACTATTCTATCCTGGAGAAGTACATGAAAGCCTTTTGAGCTCAGAGATGCCACAAGGAGCATTGGATATTCTTACTCCATACCAGCTAAAAAGAGAAAGCTGAAAGTCTAGGATCCAGCCTGAAGAGAAAAGTTTAATTTGCAAACAGCCTTGCCTATAAACACAAGCATACTCTTTCTAAGTCAAAGTTTATTTTTCTCTCTGGGAGAAACAAACAAACTAACTTTTGCTATCTATTTTTTTGTTTTCTGTTTAGGAAGGAAGGAAAGCTAGAGGGAAAGGGCACTAAGCTGCAAAGATCCTTTCTCCTGCTTCCATCTTAGCAAAACCTCACTATGCAGATATGTGTGTTTCTCATATGCAACATATTTCTCTTCTCTATTTGTTCTGCCAGTATCTACTGCCTAAAGCAATGCATGTGCAGCGTATGAAGGGTAGAAAGTATTATAATATTTTGTAACGATGGTCCTTGCAAACATTGTAATTATCTGTTATAATCCACTTGAATTCTTACTGCAGTACCATAATTCCTTGAATTATAGCTATAGTAGAACAGTAATTGACAACAATGCAACCCTAGACTTTTTAAAGATAATCGCTCCTATTACCATTCCGGACTCAGCTATTAGTCCAGTGGGGTGGGCATTCGGGCATGTATGGACTTAATTTCTCCATTTACTTTTTTCCCCTCTTTTGATGGCTTAAGATATCCAAACACTTTTTTTTTTTTTCTGAAATGCATGGAGGTGTAGCAAAATAATTGCAATTCATACATAGGATTGTTGTTTTATTTAGGAAGTAATATAACTCTTATATTTTGACAACAGAGAATTTTAAGATGAAAGGCCTTTTCTGCCCCAAGGAGACCTTGTTGACATTAGTACAACAAAGTGGTCCTAGCTATATGCTACTACAAACTGTTGTTTCTCTAAAACCCAATATATTCTGTTACCCAGTAGTAATAATAAAAAAATGGGCTTCTTTTCCTAATTACAAAAGTGAAAATTCCATTTTAGTCTTCCGTTAACTCAGTAAATATTTCACCTGGTATATTTAACTGGTTTAAGAATTATAGAAGTGGCCAGTGAATGCAGGTAATAGAGGAGTCTGGGTTTCTCTTGGAAACTAAACAAGAGCGATTGTCTTTTATGCATTTTTTCAAACTAGGCACCCAACAATCCATGAACCTGATCTTGGACTGTTGAGGCAGCCTTGCATTTCAGCCTAACCTCTTTCAGGCTCATAGACCTTTTGGAAGTCAGAGTAGAAAAAAAGAATTGCAACATGTGAGACTTCAGAGTGAGGAGGGAAAAAAATAAGACAAAAAAAGAAACAATTGGGAAAGCTTGCAGTTCAGTCACAGCACTTCTGGGAGACAGGATTTGTACCCAGAAAAACATTGAGCACAGTAGGGAGGCAGCACTCAAGCTCACATCCTGACTGAGGAGCAGGACATACCTGAGCAAAACCCAAGGAAAGAAAACCAGCATACAGCATGCACTTGACAGCAGGGGTTTTCGGACACATAGTAAAAGAGGTCTGGTTTGAAAAAGGGAAGGGACTGTACCCAAGGTCAAAGAAAACCATGAAGATCAAATTCAGATATTTCTTTTCACTTTCTTGTACCGTGTTCCGGGTCTATGTTGGGACTGTCCAGACAACTCATGACTCAGTTCTGGAATGAAGCCACGATGTCAAGATGGATTTTTTCAACACAGAAAATTTTTGAATAGGTTTAAACTCTTCTGTAATGAATCCTAATGGTGCTGAAGTGAGGTGTTAATGAGTGTGAAATGGAGCCTGAGGTAACAGAAACTCCCTTGCTAATGTGCTGAAGTGGAACTTACTACAGAAATGGAAGCGGCTGCTGTTTATACAATGTCAGCCTTGAGGTGAGAACTGCTATTCAACTCTTCTCATTCATTCTAAACTTCTCTCTTGTTATGATTGTTTGCTGTGAAACTCTGTATGCTTTGGGTCCACTTTTTTGGATCATCTTTTCTGAAAGTGGTCCTGAAAATCAAGACGTATTATAGAGGTTCCAAGAAAAAAAAAATCAATTAAAATCTTTTACTCCATGGAATTTAGAAAATTACAATGAATATGAATGTTCAGATTAAATATCACACAATATGATGTGCTGTGAATTACTGGAGGAAAAAAGAAGAAACTTCTGGAAAAGAATCTTTTTTGTATATTTGCTTTTATCTAAATCTAAATTGTTCAAAGGGAAAATTAGATTCTGTAAAAACAAAACTGAAAACAGAAATGTAAAGTCTGCATTTCTCATTAAGATAAAAAAGATTTTCCTCTCAAAAATGTGGAGGCCAGACCATCATGGTCATTTATCTTCTCTTGAAAGCAGCAGTTTATCAGCTTTGCCCTCTCTGCTTTTTTTTTCATTCTATGCAACCAGCTGAGTTCCCAAAGGTTTTGGACAGCCAGTGGGAAAAAATAACTTTTGTTCTGCTGTTTATCATTAGGTGAGCATTTTTCCATATCAACTTTACTCAGTTCTCATCCTGCACTGCTCATTTCTGGTCATTTTATTTTGCTGTTACAGCACAGAGCGCTGAAAAATCTCAACAGTTCATTCCAGAAGAGTTTGTGGGGGTGGGTCTATGGCGTTCATCAGAGTGACTGTCCTTCAGCCCCCTTCAGTTATATTTAGTTTGAACAAACTTACACTGTCAAAACAAAACAGATGTTATAACAAAATGTTTTGGCATTATTATTTCACAAAATTTCAATGAAAAACAAATACAGATAAATTAAAATATTGATTGGCCTCAGCCTATCTAGATGTCTTTAGCTAGAGCTGGATTCAAATTACAAAGATTTTCAATGGGGGCTATGTTTGGTTTTCAAAAGCTTTTGTTCTGCAAAGTAGAAGGAAAAAAATTCCAATACTATGGAATGTGAATCACTTAGAAAATAGGAATCCTCAGAGAGGGGATACCAGAGAGACAAAAAAGTATAAAGTTGTCCCAAACACATTATATCTGCATATTTTAGCCCAGATTAAAGTTACTGCTGACATCTCAACGGACCAATTACTGGTTTTTGCAATATCTCAAAAGGTTTCAATTACTGTTGAGTGGCAGATGCTGCTACTGAAATTAGCTTTCTCAGGTAAGATAATGAATTGACAGTATTTGATTATTAGTGAATGGTACGAATGGAATGCTTAGCAATGTCTCTGGAAAGGTATGACCTAAGATCTGAGGAAGGAAAAGATACCTCCTAGAATGTATTTGAAACAGTACTTTTCTATGTCTTTCAAACAATGTTTTGGGGAATTATTTCCACTGAAAACAGAATATTATTTTTTTAAATTCTATGGAATTATTGCCATTTGCAAGGCAGTTTTATTGGAGTTGCTAAATATAGATGCACATTAGTCATTTTTCTTCCATAGAGGACTACAAAGAGGTAAATAAATTAATCAGCTAAGCACTGGCTGTCATCAAATTACTTTCACAGCATTCTCCTCCTCCAATCTACCTTTATCTAGAAACTTTGGGAGCTTTGGAAATCTGCAATGCAACATTTGGTCTGTTGAACCACTGTGTTCAAAGTCACTACTAACGTAGTCTGCAATTCCATCTGTGGTGATCTCTTTAAGGACACTCACAATGGTCAGAAAAAAGCTGCACAATGCAAGAAGAGGGAACAGGAATATAGTCAGTACAGAAATAAACATTCCTTCTAATATTGTCGGTCCAGAAATAATTTTTCCTTCTAATATGGTTAGCTCCGGTGACTGAAACATTTCAGCTATATAGTCTATGATAATGTTTCTCTCTGTATTGTGTTTTCAGACAAAAAGATACTACTCTAGAAATATTTTTATTAATTTCCTATCAATAATTTTAAAAAAGAATTTAAAAATAAAAATAGAAAAGTTTCTGAGAAGAAAATGTCCTAGATAGAAAACCAGTATTAGACCTGTGCCAGAATTTAGTGACAATAGAAAATTTTTGCTGTCTGTCATTCTCAGCACTGAAATATATGAGCATAGCTGCATCACTCGTATCTGGCAATCAGGCGTGTCTAAACAAAGAGTGACTTTACACTTCATAAACAGGTTTTGTGTTCCTGCTTCTGAGGCCATTCCTTCTGTCTTTTAAGTGAATCTATAATTTTTTATTTTTTTTTTACTTCACTATAGAAATTTATATATTTTTGCTATGTAAACACTTTGTATCTAAGTTTCTTCCATTACCTTTTGCTGTATCACAAGGTTCTTATCTCAGCTTCTCTGTTATTCAATACTGGTATAATGTATTGTGCCATTCAGAAAGATCATTCAATCTTTTTATGACTTTTATGCATATGATAAATCACTCTGGATGGCAGTTTTTCCCAGTTCAGAGCAATGCTCTCTTCCATCTCTGCCTGGTTTATTGATAACTATCACTGGATGAAGAGCGGGCAGAATCTCAGTCTGCCTCAAACTGAAGTAGTATAAATGAATACTACAAAATGTGAACTGAAAACTGAAAATACATTTTTAGTCTCATTTTCTGTTAAATAATTGAAGAACCATTTAGATCTTTCAAGGAACACACATTCTGGACTATAATATTACTTTATTTTACTACGATTTTGGAGAAACATTTTTAAGATGATAAACTTGTGGAGCTCCCACAAGGTGGCTTTGTAGTAATGGTATTTTAAATATTTAGAGGAACAGGATTCAGACATGTTGGATAAAACAGGTTTTTACCAGTGTAAGAAGGTGATCATTCTCACAAAGTGGAAAGAAAAAAGATTGCAGGAATTTTTTTTTCACGTAAAACATTTAAAAACCAGTTTCAGGAGGATGGATGGTTATTTCTACAGTGATTGGACGTACAGTGAGCTATAAAACATTTGTGCAACTTTACTGCATGTGAAGGTAATTGTACTTCTTTGCCTCATGCTATCAAGTGTTGAAATATCACCACAACATTTCTAAAGGATGTAAAAATATCATTTACTTCCAGCTCTGTAGAAGTTTAAAAGATGCATCATGTGATGACAAACATTGAATGAAATAACATTTTCAAAATCTTCAGAATTTTTAAAAGATTTTTGTCTGATAGAGTCTAAAGTACATTTTATACTCTTTTTTATTCTGTTTCCTGATATCTTTGTTTTAATATGAAGAAACAATTAATTAGTAAGAAATGTGAGAAAGGTAAACTGGAGAGGATTAAATTAAAAATATTAAAGGTCATTATTTTTGTTTTGCTTTAATATTAAAATTAACTTTACCAGGTGCTGCCTTTTTTTTTACCCAGTTCAGATACCAGAAAAGTATCTCTTTTCAGTGTACTTCAGCTTATACATAAATCTTTTTCCCTTCTCTTGTACAACAGAATCAGATAATGACAGCAAAAGTGGAAATAATAGTCTAACCAGTGGGAAGTTCTCTCCCTTTCCCCATCTGTTGACCTCCCTGTGTTTGTCACCGTAACTTTGTTGAATGTCTGAGCTGGAGGGGAAGACAATACAATTAGGGAGGTTTCTGGCTGGGCATGGTAATCGCCAGCCTGCTCTCCTGCCTAGCCACCAAAACCCACTTCCCTCTACAGGCACCCGCGTGGAATCAAATATTGGAAAACCCAATTACTCCAGCTTTAGTCAAGAAATACGTGGTTAAGGAGACCTGTTTGGGAGGCAAAAACAAAGACCAGAACACTACTGCTGTTTCTAACCAGTGACAACAATGACTCCCCACTCATATGCAACATAAAGCAGTGACATCCCAGTGTCCATCGTATTAATATGCTTACAGTCAGGAGGTGAATAGTTAGCCGGTATGTCAGAGACAAGTCAGAAATACAAGACCACCAACCGAAAAAAAAGCATATGAAAAAGCAATAAGACTGGAAGACAGTGGTGCTATTTGGTTGAAAGATGAGTTTTTGAGAAAATAAAAAGTGATACTATGACACAAGTGTTGTGGTCATTCACAGATATACTATAACCTGCAGGCTTATCAGCTGCTAGATACTTTCATGCACTATGGTTAATAGCTTCTCAAAGGCTCCAGTTCAGCTATTGGCATACACATCCCTACCCAAATGAGGCATTTTAACGATGGCCAGAGCAGTCTATTCCTCCTTCTTTTTTTTTTTTTCTTTTTTTTTTTTTCTGTGAAAACAAATGCCCTAAAATGTGGTTATAAATTAACATTTTGATCTAAGGAAACTGTAAGTGTCTTCCTTGGAAATGCAAGCACTCCTAAGCTGAGCTACCTGGAGAGGAGGTCAGCTTTCAGCGTGAGGGCAGGTAAGAGAAACAGTTGCAGCTCACCTGGGAACGGTGATGGTGATCAGGGAACATGGCATGCTTGTGTAAATCATTAAATCTTATTCCGTCTGAGATTTAGAGGGCATTAGGTTAAGAAAGTAATCAGACATACTTGACCCACCGTGATTATGTGATTTATAGATACAGTAGGCAATTACTTGGTGCAGCCAGAGAGCTTTCACTGTTTTCTTGTCCTGTGCTTCCTGACACTATTTCCCTTTGGTTATCAGATTTCTGTTTTGTGTAAATGTGTAGAAGAAGGCTACAAGTACCCCAATTTTTGTTTAATGCTGTATTTTAAGCCATCTTACTGGTTTCAGAAAGTCCAAACCTATCAACAAAATGTTAGCATGGCAGGTTTTCTTAATTAACATGCTCAAGGTTACCTGGCTGTTCTAGGAACTACAGTCAAAATGGCTTTATTTTGAACACCAAACCCAGAAGTTTCTAAGTTCCAATTTAAACATTTATAGCGTTTCAATCATTTCTAACATTATTATTAAACTAATAAATGTTTTAGTAGCTTGAAATATCTCCAGACTTAAAATCCAGAGTTAGGCATATATATTACAAACAAAAACAACAACAAAGGAGCTGACAAGTAGTGAGTTAAATAGAATTAATGTCCTCTCAGCTTCCCAGTGAAATCATAAACCAATCAGGCTTTTTTCTTGTGTTATATGATCCCTCCAACCCAAAGTCCCTCAGTGAAATTATTTCCTTGTAAATCATTGCATTCCATCCATTATGCTTAAGAAATATGATTTTTTTAAAAAGTAGGTAATATAAACTAGAAAAAATATGTGCTACTTCCAGTCTCCTGATATCTGCAGGAACCCCTGGGCTGATCTAAGGATTAAAGCTTCTAAATACTAGATTACTTTTAAAAGGTAATGAGTGTTTAGTATAACAGAATATGAAAAACAAATGGGAGGGGGAAAGAGAGAGAACAAAGCAGAAAGATATAATAAGAAAGCTTCTCTTTCTCTAGACATACATGTTTTACCATTAATTAAAGCTAAACACTAAATAAATGATAAAAAAGCATTTGTCTCACAGAAGATTAGAGTGTAGGTGGTCCTGTTTCTAATCAGCAACATCCAAATTAAATATAGAAGGAAACATCTTGGTCTGTTCAACCTGGAAAGTAAACCTGCAGAGATTACTACAAAAATTTGATATTTCCTTTATTGGTGTACTCAATTGACAGTAAAACACATTCCTGTCCTGTTGACTTGGAACTGGAAAATTATACTAATCAATATTTTTATTTGATTTTTTCGTTAGATCAAATCAGAGAAAAAACTGGAAAATACTGGAAAGTATGAAAGTCTTAAGTTGATTCAACTCTATTTCCTTCAACAAACTTCCCAAAATTTTACTGTAAGTGACAGTTATGTCTGCACATCCTGGTGGTCAACTGGACTCATGGAACCTCTATGTCACCACGTCAGAACCTCTTTGTGGTTTCTTGTTTAAGGTTGAAACATTACTGGGTAAATAGTAGAAAATAGAAACTGCTCTCTGAAGAAATGTTTGTGAGACTTTTTCTCCCAACATAGCTAAGACTCTACAGAATGAAAAAATATGTCATTCTCATGTCCAAGTATAACTTCTGGGAGTTCTTTTATTTGATTTACATCTGCAGCTGTACTTTTTTAGTACAGAGGTTACGGGTTTTAACTGGTGATGTAAGGTGGTTGTTGCCACATCAGAAAATCTTCCTGATTGTAAACAGTATGTTTTGCTTTGTGCAATGACATATAGACAGCGAAAAATAATTTAATATTCTTTGAAGACTTGATAAGAGTTATGGGAAGGTAAGGGCTCTCATCTCTTTTAGATACTATATTAAATTCATGAGAGATAATATTGTTTCCTTGATAACCTGTGTTCATGTTTGTTCCAAAGTTTAATTTCCTAACAATTTGTGAGAATATGAAGAAAAGTCTGAACAACAGGAGTCATTTCCCTTCCTTCCATTGTTACCAATAGTTTTATCTCACTTGGAGCTACACTTTGACAATTTTGCTGCTGCCCTCTGGAGAGGACAGCAAGCAGATAATTTTGCCAAGGGGAAAAACTATTAAAATTGTGCTTTCGAAGGAGATCGTCTTTCTGGAGATGTTGTGTACAGAAAGATCATGCGGAAAAAAAGTCTTTGGCTATTGAGCCAGAATGCATTCATCTTTCTGAAGAACTGGCTCTTCTACCTGGATTGATGGGAAGGGATTTACTGAAGACCTGTCTCATCCACATGTGTGAAATCTTTTTTCTGAGGCACCACAGAAAGTGGTTTCCCAAACAGTGAGAGCTCAGGGAGAAGTACTTATGGTATTCATGCTGGACATCCTGCTTTAAATTTTTAGGAGTTTCATATACTTCAGTCAGGTCTTTAGGTAATTCAGAATTTTGGAAATTGAGCATTGTGGTTCTCTCAAGTAAGGATTTAAGGTTTATTTTTCTCAAAGCCTAAAGAAGTTTTTCTGAAGTTCTAATACAGAATACCAAAAAAATAAAATTAATATTTCCAAGTTATCTGTGGACCATCATAATTGTCTAGCAGTGATATCAAGTGGTAAGAGGAAGATTAATTTGGTTTTGTGAAGCCAAAAATTTTTGTATTACAAAATAACTATCAAACATCATTTAAAACACACTGCTTCATTGCTGAGTGAGGAATTTGAACATTGTTTTTAAACCCTAATAGAATTTAAAATGCTTTTTCTAAGAATTCTTTTCCTAGGAGTCTGCCTTGTGAATTTTCATTCTTTTTGATTGTCAAACATCTCACTACCTCATAAATTATTTGCATGGTGCCTGGAGGTGCAGTTAAAGAGGGCAAACTTGTGTTATGAATGCATGTTTCTTAAAGCACTGCTAATGAATTGGTTTCCCTGTAGGGTACAGGAGATAGTACTTCAGTCTAATGAACGGAAAGCACTAAACTTCAAGCATCTTTTTACTGAGAATGAGACCAATTTCTATACAAGGAGAATAAGAAAGCTGAGGAAAGGTCTGATCCTGTATTGCTCTATTTGACTGAGTAACCCCCTCCTTGAAAATGAAACAAAATAGGAACACGTCTAACTTGTAAATGTAAACTGGGGGAGACGCTGTTTGTTTTGTATCTGGAAGCACTGGCACTTCAGTGATATCTATTGCTCTGATGCCGAGGTCCTGTGGCTGTTGATTTCATTTGGAGCTGTGCTGCTACTGTAGCTGCTGGTAGTTCAAAGGGACACTGCTAGGAAAAAAAACCAAAAAGCCCAAAACCCACCAAAAATAAAAAATCACGATAAAGCCATAGGGAAGGGTATTAAAAGGATTCTCAGAATTTTATGCAGAATTTCTTTCAGTTAGTGGGTTGTGCTAATTAAGGATAAATTTTCCATAGTTGGATTGTAGATGTAAGATTAGCATCTAGTCTCATACTCCCAAATGAAAAGCCTCCTGCCATGATATGGCATCCATAACAATCTCACAGCTTCCCACTGAGGATTCAGTAGCTTCGATATTTATGTCCCTACTGGCTCTTATTTAAGCACTTCCCCCCCCCCCCCCCCCCCACCC
>VWZG01011720.1:0-24123 GCA_013396735.1 Grallaria varia | reverse complement strand
CCCCCCCCCCCAAAATGAGTGACTAACTATCCTCTGATTTGGGAATTCTGCTTTATGAATACTTTGAAGAAGCTGGCCCCTTAGAAGTCACATGTTTATTGAGGTTAGTCCAGTTATTAAGCTCTGAACTTAAGAACTCCAGTTCAGCTCTTGCTTAGTACTATGACATATGTGGTAAATAATTGCAATCATATAGATACGTATTATATTTTTGTTAAATAACCCCTCCCTCCCTTCCAAGAAAAAAAAAAAAAAATCTTGAAGTCAGATTTCTGACTCCATCATTTCACAGACAGAAACATTTCAAAGAAACTCAAACATGTCCAAACCACTATCCTTTCTTTCTGTTTTCACCCCTTGGATAAATCTTAGTTTCCTCTCTTGTTATTTGCACTTTTTCCTATATGGGTTATTTTTCATTCCTTTTATTTGGTTGAATTTCCATTCCAAACTGATAAATTCAACCATTCTTAATGTCTTTTTTTATAAAACTGTTTCTGAGAAAGTTTGGTGCAGAAACAATGTCGTTTCTAGACAAAACTTTAATACTGGTGAAAAGTAAAATGACTTTGCATTTATTAGAGAAAGAGTAGGCATAGCATGGGGTTAAAAAAGTTCCTAAGCAAAGTGTGCACACCACTACAGAATATGCTCTGTTGGGTTTTAGAGTCAGAAGTCTTGGGGAGTAGCTCCCTCCTCGGGAAGAAGGGTCAAAGTCAGATAGAGGTGCTCATGAAAATGGCTAGTAAAAACTGCAGAAAATAGAAAGCCGAAACGAGCAGTTGTCATGGGGTATGTAGAATTCATTCCTCATTAGTCAGTTAATGAGACAGTTTATTCTGCATATGTAATGCCATTTCTTTTTCTTGCTTGCATGTCAGAAAAACTCTGATTTGTTCTAATAACTCCATGAACCTAACATAGGAGTGTGTGATAATTTCTTGTTGTGTGAGATAACTCATTGTCTAGTCAACATGGAGTGCTGAAAACTCACTACATGTAATAGGAACTCCATGATTCTGCATCAGCCTCGGATTATTTCTATTCAAATTTGAAGATTGCTCGAAGTCCCACCCCTCATTTACAAACTGGGTGGAATAAATGCAAGCTAAGAGGCTTCACGGATGTTTCACATCTTCACAAAGAGAACTGAGCACAGAAAGGATAGAAATTAAAGGAAGAAAGACATGATGTAAACTCACTATATTGTTTTATAAAATCTTTGCAGTGTAATATTTAATTACATGATATTACTGATATATAAAATGGAGACAATAGATTTAGTAGATCTATTGATTTTTTAAATATACATAATAAAGTGAAAAATTCTAACTCAAGCTTTCAAGGCAAGACAAAATTAAGACATTAGACATTACTTCAGAATGGCCATGTGCCATTTCTTTCTCTTTTGGGTCATCTCTTTGAGGCAGAATTGCAACAAAGTACAGGACAGTTTAGAGGCAGAAATCCTAAAGCAGCTGAAAGGCACAAAGCAGCAGCTTTAGAACAAGTTTCCAAAAGATGACACTCTAAGAACACTCTAGGAGTGGTTTAACAGGGACTATTAGCAGAATGTTTTTAACGGACTTAAAATAATGAAGGATCTACAGCTGTTTTTATGAGCTAAATAAAACTCTGGATCATTAGATACTGAAAAAATATTTATAGCTCTTCTTCTTGTGCAAGCAGTTTCCTACCCTAGTCTCTCCTTCTTCTTCCTTGCGCTATGGACATCCGGAGAATTTTGTCCCTCACAAGCGAGTTTTGATTTCCTCTGAAGCTACTGCTCATACTGGATATACCTCCAGTCTGGAATACTGTATGATTCAGAGATAACTGAGCTAGCCAAGACCTAAGCAAATGCTATGTAGCAATTTTCAGCTCACCAACAGACATAATTTGCCTTTCTAGGCTGACTTTAGACTTTAGACAGAGTTGAGTACCTTTTTTTCACTAAAAAGGTTAGACTGAATTTAAACTGTGATGGCAAAATCTGCATGCATCTGAGTGGATTTACCACTTCGGATTTTGACTCGTTTAAGAATTTGTGTAATACTCTGTTTCAGTGATACTTTCAGTGTGTGATCTATCGCTACAAGAAACAGCAAATCAATTTTAAGGATAACTTGTTTTCAGGCATCTGAGGAGAAGTGAGATTCCATTAACTCCATCAATCACCTTCTGAATCATTTTCCCCTTAGGAATAGTGAAATAACTTGGTGTCCTGATAGATCCTTAGGGCCAACAGAGAAATAAACAGAAAGGAAAACCCAGAACAAAACATTTCTGTGTACATTATTATTAGAGGAAAAATTATTCATTAGCTTTCTGATCCACACTTAGATTTAAATAGTATAGTATCTATACATAAATCTCTATACATTTCTTTGGCTTTCAAAGACAAGCTGGGGAACAGATCTTTTCTCATGTTTCTGTTAAGATCGGAGGTAATTTTAGCAGATACCTCATGTCCATTAAATTTATAACCCAGGATTTTTCAGTATCTGTCCTGAGCCCTTTCTGTTAACTCATCCTTGAACATGGTGCAGCACAAACCCTGTGCATGCTCATGTCTTATTTAAATCTTTGAAGTTATACATACCATAAATTTCTAATTAAAATTGCTGATTTCAAAGAAAAAATAGAGGGGATAGTTGAGTGCATAACGGTGTAAGATGCTGTCTTTATCTCAGTAAAGTACATAATAAGACCTCAGAATCTAAACAAAGCCTATTTTCCTTCTCCATTATTGTTGTCTGGTAGCGAGAGGTTATTCATAACCTCTTCACAATCTACTTCATCACAGGTGGCTGTCATTGCATGGAGAAAGGAGGGATATAGAAACAAGAAGGATTTGGATGTCTGGAAAACACAGTCTGTTATTAATGAAAAGATGCTTTTATTTCTACATTTCAATGTTATTTTAAAATTACCTCACAGGAGTGGAAAAAATGATACCTAGAGAAACTCTCAGCTGAGGACAAGAAGCAACGAAAGTGAGTGAAAGGAAAGGAGCATTTCTTCATCATTTTCTTCATTGAGATGGTATAGAAAGATATTACTAAAGGATGAAATAGTATCAATAGAAATAAATATTTCTAATAAGCAAAGTTTATATTATCTCAGAGGACTGGAGAAATCGTGCATCCAAGTTTTCATCCATTCAATTTCATATTTTTGATTTCTGAATTAGATTTTCTCTATCATGTCTACCTTGCATTTTACTGATCAACCAAGATTAAATTTAATGTAGTCTGGATTTTCAAAAGCTTATTTACAGTAATTACAAACAATTGATAACACCAGTAATATAGATAAGATGATACTGTCTTGCTGTGCTGATAAAGCAGCCACACAATCATATTTTTTTAAAAGATAATATGAAGTTTCATACTATCACTTGTAAACAATTGAACTCCAGATTTTTTTACTAGGGCAACTTTTCCACTTTTGTTTTAATCAGAGAAGCAGAGGAGAATGTAAAGTGAAAACATGGGAATGGCAAATGACTCATCAATTACTACAGGGCTTAAGCTTTTATGCATTATATAGTTTGACTTACATTCCCAGCAAAACATGGAACAAACAATAAATCAAGCTGTCTATGTGAGGTTAACATCCTGCACTGGAGATTCGCTGGAGACACCAGTGAACAACTGGTTAAGAAGACAGAAATTAATATCTTTTTTTTTAATAAGAACTAATTACCTATTTCATATTTTTTTCTGCTTATCTCAGCTTTCTTGTGGACTCCCTAGTTATCTCTTTCTCTTTTCAATCATGATATTACTTTGTCCCCACTTCAACACAGTCTCATAACGTAGGGTTTGTGCTTCAGCACTTTTTCTCTTTTTTTCCTATGTGTTGCCTCCTGGTTTTTCTTTGCTCTATTAAGTATCCCACATAGTTCAGTGCTGTACAATACCTCTTTTACTGCACGTGATACTCACCCTGAAAAAAATTCTAACACTTTGCATGTGTAAAGAGAGGGATAGCAGGAACTGGGAAGGAAAGGTACCAAAAAAACCTCAAACAACAAAAAAAGAAGTCATAATTCAGCTTATAAAACTGAACAAACTATATTACTAGGAGTCCATACTAATAAAAAGGGAAAACCCTACTGTACAGGCATGGAGACACTGAAATAGGAGATTGAAGCATTTTATTTGGTGAGATTATTGAAGAGACAAGTTTTAAACATAATATTTCTGTGAACCAATAAAAACTGATACTATAAAATACAAGCCGTGAGCTAAAGAAATTATCAGTAAACTACTAATTTCTGTGACTGTAATGACAAGAGGACAAAATTAGTGTAAAGAATTCTGTCACTGAAATTATTCCATGTCAGTTTTATGGTAAACCTTAATTCATTTTCAGGTCTTTATCTTCTTTCTCTTAAGTCTTCCTTTTCTCTCTCTGATTTTTTTCTTACGTAATTTTTTTTTTTCTGATTCTTGAGTTTTTTGTATGTAATCACAAAGCACTCTTTCATCAGAATCCCTCCTTCTGAAGCAGCCCTTTCTGTTCATAGTAAATAATACCTACAGCTCTTCCTTCTGAGTAATTTGCCCTCAGCCTTGCTTTCACTTACTGTTTAACTCAGATGAGGACAATGACCACATCTGACAAGTGTTACCCATCACATGAATGGATTCAGCGCCAAGTGAAGCCTGGACTTTGTCTGCTGTTTGTGGGCCAGATTAGCTGACCAGCTTTGTAGGGTTTGCAGAGCATAGGCTATTCCCTCTAGGAGCCTCACTCCGAAGGGATGAATACATGTGAGGAGAATATGGTAAATATCTCCCTCTAACAGCAGAACTTCTGGAGTTGCTAACCAGGATGATGATATGCAGGGAAATATGTTGATACTCAGTGTAAAGCATACATGAGGGATGAAAGAAAAGGTATTTTGCCAACAATATGAATCAGAGAAAGGTTCCCTTAAAAGGCTGAAAGTGCAGTAAAATGGTACCTATCAGGAGATTGTGGAGCATTCAGGTAGAGAGCAGTGGTATGCAGATATGTACAATACTGATGTTTACAGAATTGACATAGCAACTAAGTAAATGCTTCTTTCTACAGAATGAGCTTAACATGTCTAAACCCTCACTGGGTCCTACCTCTGTGTCAGTAGACCTGTGCAAAGCATAGGTCAGGCGCTGACTTTGCATGTGTATAATGGCTAATTAAGTCCTTTATGATAGAGGAGAAGAATGAGACGGCATGTGTCATGACTTAACTAAGACTTTGTCACAATCACAACGCCCTCCTTATTAGCAATCCAGAGAAGCATGTTAACTGTCGAGAGAGTGTAAAGCTGATTGGATGCCCGCAGTCATTGACCAGCTTCCAGGGGGTCGCTGTCAAAGCGGGAATTTGCATTGAGTAACGCTTGATCCTTGCCTTTGACAAAGGTATGATGCAGAAGGCATGCAGAGTGTTTAAACACCTAGATGCAGCTGTGGTGACAATGCAAAAAGCAGTGGGGACAAAATAGCATAAGGTTACTGTTATAATATTCCCTCTGCAGATTTACTGTATGTTTTATTTTTTCTCACAACAAAAGCTGGCAGAGACATTTAGCTATTTGTTCAAAAGCGGAAGGGAAAAAAATAAAAATTATGTGAAAGCATCAATAGTTACTAAATTACCTAAAATAAAGTAACAAATCATACTCCTTCCTTATTTTACAGAGTTTAGTAGAAATTAAATATGAATTTTTTTCCCTGATGTAAGTACCGGACAATTTTGCAGCTCTGCANTTTTTTTTTTTTTAAATGAGTTATGAAACATGCACAAAACATGGTGAAGTTCTGCTGTAGGTCTTGTACTTTCCACAACTTAACAGACTTTGTATTGTCATCTTAAAATGTCTTTAGAGTCAGTTTCCAAATGCTTAATTTTATTTTGCAAGAGGCATGAAAAATTTGTATTGGTTGTTTACAGTGTGTAAAAGTATGATGGCACCACTGTTCCTAGTCATTAGGAAGGCAGGACATGCAAGAGGAGGTATGACATGAAAACAAATCTGGGTTTTATCATGTGAATCAATTATGAAAGTGGTTTTGACTGCTGCATAAATACATAATTATTTAAATGAAAATAGGGCTTGGTAAGTGGGGAAAGAAAAGACTTGACTAAACTTTATCCATATAGAGATGTTTTAGCACTAAGAAATTAATTGATTAATTGGAATAATGAAATAATCTATTAGAAAAAAGATTAAAAACAACTTTTCTGATTTTGCAAGCATGACAAAGGGATGAGGAAACATCACAATGTTATTACTCAAATAGGAGGGTGGGAACAAATATTTGCCTGGATTATAATAGCAAAAGAATGAATTACATAAAGTGGAATAGTTCAATGGCACGTCAACATTTTTTTCCAATACATTTTTAATATGTATTTTCTAGTATTCCCCAAATCCGTTCTTTCATCTACTGCTTTGACAGAGGTTGATGAAAAATGAGGATGCCATTGCAGAGGGTTTAAGAATACTTTACTACCTTAAATTAAGTTAATAAAACTTGGGATAATGTCTCAAAGCATTCAGTTACCCAAACAATAACCAGCTGAAATCATCTCTTGTAAAACAGAATATTGTGGAATAAAGCATTTGTATTTTTGTTACTTGAATTAATACAGTCTTCATCAGAATTCTGTTTGTGCACAGGTGTATTTTGAAAGAGACATTATTTTTCCACAAGCCATCAGACCAAGCTCAGGTGGATCCTTGCAGAGGTGAAAGAGCTCCTGGTTTTGTCTCTGAGACCATCTTGGTAGGTGCCCCCAATGTAGTAATTAGATCAATTCTTTTACTGCAGAGTGAGGAGACACAAATCTTTCTTTAGAGAAAAGAGCTAACAGAGAGGAGTGGTGAGGAAAGAAACACGCTGAAACAGTCAGAAAGAAATGAAAGATGACCTGATGGTCTTATGGTGGTCACTGGAAAGTAAGTTTTTTCCTCTTCAGCAGTCAGGCAGAAGTAAATGCCAGGCAAGTGCATCTCATTTTGCCCATAATTTGTGCTATGTATTGTATTGCTTAATCAGTTTTCCTATTTGAGCTCCTGAGTTAGGGGTCTAAAATAGTTTCTGTCTCAGAGAGAAAATCCATTAGTATAATACTGGTTTATTAATGTGTGAATGTGCCATTAGTGCCAATGCCAAGAGTGACAAAGGCACTATCAATTTTGTTTCCCCTCACCCCTTTTTCCCTCTTCAGTTTAAGAAGGTAGATGAAGCCATTGATTCACTGTATTATAATTGTGACCTAATGCCTTCACAGGCTCAATGTTCACTCTGAACTCCTGCAACCTTTCCACAGTCATAAAATCATAGAATCATAGAATGATTTGGGTTGGAAGGGACGTTAAAGATCATCTGGTTCCAACTCCCCTTCCGTGGACAGGGACACCTTTAACTAGATCCCCATAAAGCCTGAGCACTTCCAAGGATAAGGCATCCATAATGTCTCTGGACAACCTGCTCTAGTGCTTTACCACCCTCAAAGTGAATAATTTTTTCTTAATATCTAATCTAAACCTACTTTCTTTCAGTTTGAAACCACTCCCCCTTGTCCTGTCACTACATGCCCTTGTAAAAAGTGACATTACCTGCAGGAAAGACCTTCCTGACAGTTGCACTAGCAACTCATCTTCCTCATTCCTTGTGGCAACAGTGTCCACAATGTGGCTTTTTTGTATAAAAGGTTACTTATTTTCATCTCTTGTAATTGGATATCTTGTCAAATTTGCTACCTACATTCATTAGGGGAAAAAAGTAAACAGGATTATCTGTTTAAATTCATCAAAATATTTATTAGTTTAGGAACTTATGAAAGTAATACAAATTAAACAAATACCTTCTTTGTTTATTGTATCTTCTAGAGCTTCTGATATTCCATGCTTGCAACAATTTTCTTACTTTTCCCCAAAAAAATACATCTTCCTGTGGTTTACCATTTCGGTTTTTTTCATCTGATGGCTATCAGTAAGCCGGTTTGTGTGGATTTAGCAAAGGCACACAAAAAAACTTTAAAACCTAGTATAGTTTCATGTTTATATTAATATTTTCAATATTTAGTTTTCAATAATTTATCTTTATTTAGACAGCTACCATATTTGCAGCGTATTTTTTCAAGTCATTGTCAACACTTTCTGTATGGAATTTTTCTACTGAATGGAATAACTTCAGAAAGATGTGTTTCGAAGGGCAAAATCTTTCAAGTGTGTTTTTCAGTGTTTCTGTCTACATTAAATAAAATACCTCACTCTGTAGTTACCTATTCTTATAGTCACAGGTTGGAATTTCTCATTGTGTTATGAATTACTCTGTAATTGCCCCATGTCACTTTTCCCTATCTTTAGTGTTTCCTTAATGTTGGATCATTTGTAAAGGTTGAAAACTATCTCTTCTCTTCCTCTTCCCTCGATGTGACAGGAACTGCAAAACACACTTGGCACTGCTAACCAAATCTGTAAATAAGAGTAAGTGGCTCTGTTTTGAATTTAAGATATGTTGTAATTTTTTAAACATTCTTGTTTATTGACAAAAATTGCAAAAGATTGTGGAATTGCCTTTAAAAAAATTGTTTCCATCTAATTATACAGTCTATATATAAGAACCTTTCAGCAATGCAGTTACTGGATTGACAAATTCAGTAACCTCCTCAGGGCCCAGTATTGGGGCCAGTCCTCTTTAATATTTTTTATCAATGATCTGGATGAGGAAATCTCATGCACCCTCAGTAAGTTCACAGATGATGCCAAGCTGGATAGGAGTGTTGATCTGCTGGAAGGTAGGAGGTTTTACAGAGGGATCTGGACAGGCTGGATCAATGGACTGAGGCCAGCGAGCTTCCATAAGGTGAAGTGCTGGGTCCTGCACTTGGATCACAACAGCACCATGCAGCGCAACAGGTTTGGGATGGAGTGGCTGAAAAGGATCCCAGCAGAAAAGGACCTGGGGGTGCTGGTTAACAGCCAGATGAACATGAGCCAGCAGCGTGCTCAGGTGACTGAGAAGGCTATTGGCATCCTGGCCTGTATCAGAAATGGTGTGGCCAGCAGGAGCAGTGCAATAACTCCACTGCACCTTGCACTGGTGAGGTCACACCTCGAATCCTGTGTTCACATTTGGGCCCCTCACTACAAGAAAGATATCGAGATATTCTTTCTGCACAAATTCTTAGAAATGTTTTGAAGGTGTATGTTTTGGCATTAACATTTAAAATGTTAATACATGGCAAGAGTACAAAATATGGTATGCTGTCTCTGAGAACAACTCCTAGGAATGTCAAAGAGGAGGATAAATTCAATGCTACATGGAAATGTTGCTACTAGAAGTTTTGACAACTCTTATAAAACTAGTCTTCCATAGATGTTAGCATGTGTTAGAGAGAAACTGAAGAATAAGAAGACCATTTTTAGCTACTTCTGTGGCAGTAGGAGAACAGATATAGATTAACTATAATGATGCTTTTAAAAATATTACAAAGCACTTACATGGCTTTTTACATGTGCATTAGGGAATTAGATTTATTTGGTCTGCCAAGTAAATAGGCGCCAAATATAGCAAATAGTAGGTGTATATTATGTACAAAAATGAGTACTTTTCCCTTTGAAATCCATTTTCCAAATAACTTGATGACTAGTAAACAAAAAAGCCCCTTAAATCATAATTTAAGTACTAACATATATATTATTGGAAAGACAGCTTGAAAGTTTTAAATTTTTATGGAAGCTGAGATCAGACCTGTCACAGAGTAACAATGTAGTTGCCCCTTTTACTTGCCCCTAAGACCATTAGACTTAAACCATCTTATGTTTCCAAGGACAGTAGAGGTTAACTGATTAAGCAGCTATAATTGTCAGCTAGCAATTCTTTTGAAGAGTGCATAAAAAAGAAATAATTTCAGAAACCCCTACAAAAGACAGTTGATTTCATAATTTCTTCCTGTACTAGCAGACCTTTTAGTAAATCCTGAAATCTCCAGAAGTCTGATGGATCCAGCAGCGATGATGTAATGGAGGGAGAAGGTACATATATTTTGCCTTTTTCTTTACCTTCTTTGATAGCAAAGTGAAGACAAATCTGAAACAGAAATACTTAGGTAAATGCATCAGCTCAGCTGCAAATATTTGTCAGTTCTACTTCACTGTGGTCCCAAATGACATCAGGACCTTGCTGTGCTCAGTGTAAATACAAAAGAGGGGCAGTAAGAAACGGCCCTGTCCCCAGATAATTGACATTTTACAGATATTTCTGCTTAGCTGTTTGCAAACAAACACCAGTTTCAGCACTGTTCTAACAGCAAGATGCTCCACTGAACCAGAGACTTCACTAGTGTGCTGGCTTCATGTTGTGCCTGCTGGAATAACCCTCACTGCCATCCTATTTGAGGACAGTTCTGCATTTTACCCTAAGAAAAAGTTGAGAGAAAACACTCCTCAAACAAAAGCTGTCCTGTGTTCTGAGGAGCAGTAACAATCCCTGTTAGGTTGATGCTAGGGTTGAGCACATCCCCTGTGAGGAAAGGCTGAGAGACACGGGGCTGTTTAGCCTGGAGGAGAGAAGGTTCTGGAGACATCTTATTGTGCCCCCATAAGAAAGATGGGGACAGACTTTCGGCAGGGCCTGTTAAGATAAGACAAGGGTTAATGGTTTTAAACTAAAAGAAGGTCAATTCAGGTAATTTTTTTAATTAGGTTGGTAAGACATTGGAACAGGTTGTCCAGAGTTGTGTATGCCTCATACCTGGAAGCATTCAAGGTCACATCCAACAGGGCTCTAAGAAACCTGGTCTAGTTGAAAGTGCCCTTGCTCATTGCAGGGGCTTGGGTTAGATGACCTTTAAAAGTCCCTTTCAACCCAAACTAGTGTATGATTCTATGATCCAATATTTTGTTATAGAAGCTCCTTTTGGTCAGTGGCTAATCAGATGCATTCTTTTTCATCCAGAAATGAATCCTTCATTGGATTGTTTATATTGTTTTGAATACATTTTTCTATTTCCAAAGAAAAGAGATGATCTAGCATCTACTATTTTAAAATACCACCTGCTTAAAAAACACTTCATTGAAAGTTTTATTTGTGTAATATATATAAAGAATGTAACCTTGTTTCATAACATTGGTTATTGGAAAGGGCTCAGAGAGTGCATCCACTGGTCTGATTATGTGACCAATGTTCTTGAACAGGCAGCAGTCACCAGTATTGAGGCCATGCTGCTGAGAACGCAGCTGCGCTGGGCAGGGCACGTCTCCAGGATGGAGGATCATTGCCTCCCTAAGATCGTGCTCTATGGTGAACTTGCCACCGGCTGCCGCAAGAGAGGAGCGCCAAAGAGGAGATACAAGGACACTCTGAAGCAATACCTCAGCCTTGGCCATATTGACTACCATCAATGGTCCACTCTGGCCTCCAACTGGGAGGCATGGAGAGACACCATCCATAACGCTGCTGATTCCTTTGAGAATGCACGCAGAATCAGTCTGGAGGAGAAAAGACAACGCAGAAAGAACCGTACCTCACCAACACCGCCTATGGGGACTTTCTGCTGCGCCTTTTGCAACTGGACTTGCCTATCTCGCATCAGCCTCTTTAGCCATCAGGGTGCTTGCAGCAAGCGTGGGTAGAGCCCTTCCCAAATCTTCGTTTGCAAAGTTTAGCCATGATGATGTTTATAAAGAGTAAAATCAGAATGATTCATCAATGAGATTATAACAGTCATCATACAGTTAGAAGTATAAATCATTAGGTATATCGAGATTAATCACTTAATACAAGGTGCAGTATCTTTCCTTAATTCTTGGAGATGATAAAGCATATTAAAAAAAATCTTTGTACATAAACAAGACAAAATCGCATGTCACCTTACTAAAGTTTTTCTTTCTAGGTTTATGGTCTGAAGAATAATTTTAAAGGAACTTGAGATGTATACGGTCTGTAGATAAAATTTAATTTTCAATTGCTTCTAGCCTATTTATCTTCATAAGAATTAAAATAACCCTTACAATAATGAATTAAAATATACATCAAGTAATGTTTTTTTATCTTAATTTAACGATTTTTCCAAGCCAACACAGTTTAAAACTTGCTTCCTAATAAATGATGTAATCATGTTTTCATATTAGTAATTTTTATAAGGGAAATAGTTTGTAAACTTACACTCCAGTATTCATGCTAGAATTGTAAGAGACATGATGAAACATGATTTGAGCACCACTGACCAGAAAAAAAATACACACTGGGAGCGGATTATTTTCACACAACACAATTTAAAATCTATGGGAAAAGAGCAAGGTTCATTTATTTCTTTTACAGTGATAGCAGTTACTTCAGAAAAGTGAACATAAAATGTGATTTGTTAAATCTGCAGTGCTAGGATAGCATACCTGCTGTCACCAATTTGTAACCTGCTGTCACCAATTTGTTATCTATTTCTCCAAGGTTTAGGATTCTCTGCTAGCACATGAAATTTTTTTTTTTTTCCAAAGCAAATATTTTCAAAGGAAATACATTCAATGCAATAGAAATTTTTATACTTCAACTCAAGCATTGGATAAATTGAAAGTAAAAACCCTCCCAAGCCAAATTAACAAAAGAGTGTTTGTTTCCATTCTCAGCTTCCTCTCATTCCTTCACCCATCCTTTTTTACTTTTTTTTTTTGCACTTTGCCATTATCTTATGTCTTGCAGGGTTGTTCGTTTTTTTTGGGTTTTTTTTTTTTTTTTTTAAACCAATATCTCCTCTGAGAACCACACCAAGGATTCCTTTATGCTATATGCACAAAAAAGTCTAACCAGATGCTGAAAAACTCTCCACTTCATGATGTCATTCAGTCTCCTCATGTGGTGCTTAAACATGTGAAAAAACCAAACTTTAGGGACTCAGATAGTCTGATGGACCAAAATGAGGTTACAGTCAAGATTAATTCCTTATATGATATCTTGGAATAAAATGACTACTTCAGTGCCTGCAGAGCAGATACTTAAATGGGCAGTGGTTACCACAATAGCAAATACAATCTTCATGTTATACATCAGGGGGGAAAAAAAGGAAGCAGTTTTGTGCAGAAGAGGAAGTCTAGCAGTATCGAAGAGGTGAGATGTGCTTAACCCTGCCCTTATCCAGCACAAGGTGCTGTGGGTCATGTCGCCTATCAGTGTCACAGGAGTGCAATTAAAATGTTTCCCCAGTTACAAAGTTTCCCTGAGTCTGCCTTTGCCGCTTACATTTTTCTGACCTGTGCATTTTTCACAACATTTTCTATGTTTGGTTTTTTTTTATTATTTAAAGTGTTGTCACTTTGTTTCTTGATTTGCTGCATTTGTTTTTGGTGAGGTCTGGGGTTTTTTTGGATTTTCCCCCAAAATATGGTACCAGTTACAAGTTAAATGTTGGGTAATAGTACAAAGCAGATGTAATGACATTTTTGTGAAAAACTGTAGCTTTGAGAGAAGGCAATAAGTGAAATTATTTAAAAATATATAAATTCATTAGGAAAAAATAACTGCTCAGGAAAGAAATAAAAAATTTATATCCTCCTTGTGAATTTCAAAATAGATAGGAATTAAAACCACAAATTATCTCTTAGTTTATGACAGGTAGTATAGAAATTTCATAGGTACAGTTTATAGCATGAGAAAGTTCATTAGATGATATAGTTGATTCAATGGGAAACCTGTCACATACACAAGCTTGCAAAATCAGGAAACGCTGCTAGAAGTGCTTGTTTCTAACATGCCGTAGCAATGACACATCACATCAGCCACTCTGGGAAAGATTTTTGCCTCTGTACAAATAACTTTATTTTGTTACTGCCAGATTATAAAATGCCTCTGGTCTCTATGTGCCCAATTTACCTCCTCAAGCACAGTTTATTTCACTAATGTCACAGACCTCCTTGCTGTCCCAGTGGGTAATGCCTTTATTTGGTGAGGGAGAGCAGGGAGGAAGTGTATGGGAAGGTCCTCCTGGTGACTTTCCAAATCAAGACATATGATAAGGAAGACTACTTTAATTAGTATGCTAATTATTTTTATTGTGGACAACCATTTGTCAGATGCCTGTGGTCACAGAATAGGAGAAAGGACTTCTGAAGTTGACGTGCAGCAAGAGAGAAGTGTGAGGTGGAAAAGAAACTGTTGGCAATAGTAGCCAGAGATATGGAGCACTCAAAACCTATAGGTCACAGAATAAAGGACAAGATTTATATAATTTTTTCAGCACCTATATTGCCTGTTGTTGATATTCTCATACACCATAGGCTTTAAACTCAGACTACAGGAGAATATCAGCAGCAGATAATAAAAAAGTGCTTCATACTTTATCAACCTTGTACTCACTTCATGCTTTACTATCAGTTAGACTATTGCTTCAGCATATCTGTCACCATTCCATACTTTTGAACACCTATTTCTGCCTTAAAACTGACAAAGTCAGACTAGATTCTCCTGCAACTGAATCAATTCTCTGTGGGTTACATGGGCAAGGGACACGCCTCTCTCGCACACACACTTATTTTAGTGAGTGAGATATACTAGCACAATGTCACAAAAATACATATACTTTACTTATTCAAGTTAAAGATGGTTGTAATTTTAACAGAAAAGCTACTTAAATATATCTTTTAACTATCTGAATTGCATGTAGTCTTACAATCTTACCATAATGCACAACGATACGTCACTGAAAGTTTTTGAAATTGTTTTGGCATGCAAGCCAGCTGGCAGTGGTCTTGACATGGATATTCACCACAAGTTATACAACTGTTTTATTAGTTATCAGAAACTCAGGATGTTCTATCTTTAGGCTATAGAAAGTTATATATATATAAACTATAGTTAGAAGGAACAGTAATATATAGACCTATAGTCCTAAAAACTACTTTATAAATGAATGAAACAGTTTTTCTGTAAAGGAAGATGCAGAATTTGGCTTTCTTCCAGTGCTAGACATACAAAGGGACAAAACCTGTATAACAGCCAAGAGCTGTGCTTTAGTTATTTGGTCCATCCAACTGAACCCATTAGAATGATTCTTGTCAAATGAAAGACTAATAAAAGGGATGGCCTCTCTTCTCTCATACAACATCTTAACATTATAGTCTCAGTGACAGAAAATTAAAAAAGACATTTTTCTTAAATGATTACAGCAAAGAGAGCTTAATATTGAAATACCAACCTGCTAGATAAATCTTACTGTAATGTTTATGGACATTCTGTCTTGGAAGATGTTGGCTTTAGTTGACCTATGAGTAAAAAAAAAAGAACATAAAATAGGAATTTCAGACAACATCCACTGATACTAAGCAAACCAAACAGACAAAGGGTGCTCCTGGAAAACCCTTCAGAAATAAATAACTGTGAGGCTTCTTAGGACTCTCAGTATATAAAGGATTTGATATTTGGGGAAGTCTTTTTTTCTTCAGGTCATGGTAAGAGATTCTTCCACTCCTCATTCACGTATCTTTCTCTCCTCCACCACGTATCAAATACCTAACCTCTTCTACTCTTTGTTTCTGCATGTGCTATTCTCATCCTTAAATATTTATTAGCTTTGGATTTCTTTTCATCAGAGAAAACAGTAATCTTAAAATGTATTGCAAAATACTAAAATTTTGGATAAAATTCAAGTAGCTAATAATTTTCTGGTACTGATTATTGGGTAAACAAAACAGTTCAAACAAACAATCCTGGTGCCTACTTATTGTAGGCTGCATAAATTACTCTTGAAACTGAATACCTATAAATACTTAATACACGCCACCATAAAATATACTTTTGAGGACAAGAATATTATTCATTCCATTGTTTGGAAAACAGAAAATGATTCACCTAAGTTTATTTGGCAAAGCAAAGACTGACTCATGATGCCCAGCTCTCAGCCCAGTACTTAAACATGGATATTTCTGTCTGCTTCATGTTGTACCGGTGACATAATCAGAAATGTAACATACGTAAAGGCGGTATGGGGAGGACTTGAGGGAGACTGTCACTGAAGTATGGGGAGCTGAAGTCATTGCATTTGGCTCATTCAGTGCCAGTTCATTAAGTAGAAATAATGTCTTAGTCTTTGTTAGAATCTTCTGTCCTTTTTAGGTTCTTAGCTAAGTCTAAACTGAAAATAAAAGTACTGAGATACACCAAGTGTCTCAAAGTACAATAGAATGAGCAAAATTTTGATCACTCTTTCCTTACAAGGCTAACTAGGCTGTACTGCAAATTGTGCATATATGCACATACATTTTTGTATCTTTCTATATATGCACACATATATATAACTTTCCTGGTGAATGCATGCATCTTTATGAAAATCTGCATGTGTGAATTTCTGAAGGAAAATATGTAAGTAATACAGAAATTTACTTAATTAATATGAAAATTGTATAACTCATCTTTATTTTGTGTATGTGGATGTGTACATAACACAAGCACTTTTTTTCCTTTTTTTTCTTTTTTTTTTTTTTTGTAGAGAACAGAATGTTCAAGCCAATGTTTTTATTTATTTTTTTTTAGTTTTAGTTTTATATATTGTTTTCCATGGGAGAAGAGAAATATTTGCATATTTATTCAATATATTTTACCCAGAAAATTCATAAGTGTAATGCTGCATCTCACTGTGATTCTATTTCTACAAGCAGACGAGGTCATTATGTAGAAAACTCTGTGCAAAGTTATAATATGTGTTGGCTACATTTAGTATAAACTATAATAGTAGCTGGTAGAGATTTTGAGCCTTAGGCCATAAAATTCTACAAATGTAATCATTCTTCTGGTAACACTACCATTAACTCAGTTTTGGAAGGTTGAGCTACTAGGCACACTGGTCAACTCTTAAAATTCAGTATATTTTGACAGTCACCACATAATTGAATCTGAAATGTTTCATTTATTCTTTATTCTGTGTGGATGGAATGTCAAATCAGAATGACTTAACTGTGCATAAATTCTGACATTTTAGGGGGGATGACTATTGAAAAAAATCTCATTAAACTATATGACATTTTTCAAATTTGGTACTAGTCTCTTCCAGGTTTGACTACAGACCTCCTGTGGATGGAGTTATACCATGACAGTGGATCAGCTGGTGGAAAAGATGAGGGAACAGGGTGTCATAATAGAGTCACTGGAAATATTCCCCAAAAGGCACAGTTTACTTCTCTCAGAAGTACTTACCTTCTCTTCCTACAGTCAGCCACAGATGTAGGTGGTCAAAAGTTTCCCTTGCTACTACCGTGGCATTCAGAGTCAAGGTTTTAAAATGTTTATGTTTGGACATGAAGATGCACACCTGCTAGGATGCGTACAAGAGCATACTGTCTCTGAAGAGCTCGTAGGCAGAACTGCTTGCCCTCCCCAGTTCTTGTTCTGGTGGCTTCCATTCTAACACGTGGACCATGTGTGGATGTCAAATGAGGGAGATGCCGGGAAAAAAAAAGGTTACAAAGAGAGATAAAGAGCAGAGATGGATAAAAGACAAATTCCTACCTCTTCTTTCTTTATTGACAGAAAATTTGTGCAAAACAGCATTACATGGGATAAAAAGAGAGTAGCAAGAAGAAGAAAAGTACCTCAGGACACAGCACAGAGAAGATTATTGTCAGAAATATGTCTGTTCCAGAATGAGGACTGAGATGTAAGCACAAAGGGTGCATATATCACTGCAATAAAGGAAATATGAACAGATAACTGGTAGCCAGCTGAATACTTAAAAATAATCAAATGGCTAATTAAGGAATAAAAAGTGGGGAGTACGAAAAGAAACGTTCCTTTTTTCAGAGTGGTTTCATTCATAATGCCACTCACAAGGCCATGAGGTTGTTAAAATACAGCAGTGTGAGTAAGATCAGAGCCTGCCTGAGCACTGGCAGGAGAAACCTGTGTTTTGGTAATAGCCAGCAGGTAAACAAAGGGAAGGCACCAGCACTGTATGAACTGGCTGTAGCAGCACCCCTTGGCAGCTGGTTGTACAGAGAAGGGCCCAGCAGCAAAAACACACCCCTCCCCAGCCACTGCCTGCTGTGACTCAGTGCACTTATTGCAGACATCCCTGTATGTCTGAATGCATCAGCTTGAAGAATAGGATTTGACTTTGTGACTACGATATTTACAGTCCTGTCAAACCCCCGACTTTCTTTTGTACTATTAGGAAGAAGTACGTATCCTTTGGGAGGGTAGAGGGCTCTGTTTGAAAATGGTTAACTCAACAAAAAGATGCAGCAATGAAAAATGGGCAGTAAAGAGGAATTAGACTGGTGAATCCTAGTTCTTTGTGGTAGAAACTGATAGCTGTCAGGTTGATCAGTGATGATGACAATGGCCACAGGTCTATGTAAAGGAGTCCCAGAGTCCCATCACTCTCAGTATCTCAGTGACTTGACAGGTATGTGGGTTTTGAAAATCCCTAAGTATGACTCTGGAGGTAGTTGAAGAACTTATTTGAAATATCAATCTTTGATGAACAGTGGGAATTTTTCCAGCAGCCTAGAGAAGGAGAAGTTCTTATGTAAGTTTTTCTGCTTCCTGACATAATACATCAAAGATACCATAATAAAAATATTTTTACCTTTCAATATATTTTACATATTTTGATTCACTCATATTTGTATATAGAAATGAAAAACTAAAAATATTTTAATTTCTCTACTTGAGAAAAATATGCAGGTCAGCACATTTTATACCCTTCTTCCTTCAACAGGATCATATTCCCCTTGATTACATTTTCTATCTAATTTTTCTCAATAATAAAATAACAATTAACTTGCATAGTTATGAAAAATGATGTTGGGGACCCAAGTCCACTAAGAGGATTTCACCTGACCAGCCCCACCTGCGGTTCCCATCCACAACCCTGCACACCAAGTCCCTGCCTGAGCTCTGCCACAGACATTCCTGTGCCCTACTCAGCCTTTGGCCCTGCATCTGTCCTGTTCTGAGACCTCAGGTGTAGTCCTGTCTCCTGCTGGTACTGGACTGGAGTGCCTGGAAGGACTCTGAGCCCAAGTCTATCTTGCCTGGGACAGTGTGAGGCTGTCAGCTGATGGCACCTGCTCTGCCCACCCTGCTCACACTCCACAATGCAGAGGTGCTCTGCCCTGGAGGGGCATTGCCCCTGCTGCCCTAAATTCACTTCCAGGATAGTACTCTTTTATGGAGCAGCCCCAAACTTGGTGCTCCATGTCAAGGTTTTAGGCACGACAAAAACCAGGAGCCTGCTGCTATGCTGTATTGGGCTGTTGAATTGATCTCATTTCAGGGCAAGCAGTGTAGAGGATGCTTAGAGTATTTGAAGAGACTAAATAAAATATCTGTTATATTCCCATCTTTCAATACATTTTGTAGCTACTTGGAATTAAACACGTTAGTTACTTATGGAATTCCCTGGATTTTGTAAGGCAGTGCCTTTTTTAGACATGGAGTCAGTTTTGAATAGAATATTCCACATACAAATTTTTTAAAAATACAGAAGTCCAAGAAAGTTTGCAAATAGTGAACTTTAAAGAAAAGATGTTGATTTGTGCAGTAGAACTGTAATAATTCTTTAGCAAGGCACATAAAATTTTCTTGGGAGTGTCTTCAGGAATCACAGAATATTGTCTAAGTTCATGTTGTGATATATAATTATATGTCATAAATTCTTGATGCAAAACTCTGTTGTAGGAAAGATGCAAGATCTGAGAGGCTTCTTTAAAGAAAGAACAAATGAAGTAAAAATGGGAGTGAAGATATTGGTTTAGAAAGGAGTGGCCAGCTGAACTGTTAGGGATTCTGTAAATACTGCACCCCATCCTGGGGCCTCCAATGCAGGGTTAGTGCTCATGGAAGTGGGTTCAGCAGTAGGACCCTAAGCTGGGCAGGGTCTGGAGGAGTTGTCCTACCAGCAATGACTGAGGGAGCTGGGATATTTCAGCCTGGAAGAGAGTTTCAGGGGGTCATAAAAGCAGCCTTTCAGCATCTACAGTGGCCATCAAGAAGACAGAGAGAAACACTGAAGAAAAGTAACTCTACCCCAGCCAAAACCAGCACAGTACTGCTCACAGAAGTTTCCTTTCCTGATGTGCTGAAAACTGGAGAGATCTTTAGGTGGCAAATAGAGCAGCACATAGTGGAAGGCTATAAGTCAGCAGGCAAAAATTGGAATGAGAGGTACTCAGGTCAGATGCAAGGAAAACCTGGTCCTCCATGAGGACAGCCAAGCTGTGGAACAGACTGCCCAGAGAGGTTGCAGACTGTCTGTCCTTGGCAGTTTTTGAGATTGCTCTGAGCAATCTGGCTTGACCCCAGAGCCGGACATGCTGTGAGTAGAAGATTGGCCTGAAGTCCTCCTGGGGTCTTGTCCAGCCTGTATTCTGCTTTGATCAAACTTCGTTTCTCATTTAATTGATTTATTATAGCTGGAAACAGTATGGGTAATAATATATTGATATCATAACGTATTCATACCAATATAGCTCATATAACTCAATGAAATGGATCAGTGAAATGTTTCATTTCAGACAAGAACCCACCAGTGTTGGTTTGAGCCTATTAGTCTAATACAGGAACAGAACGGGCAGGAAGGAGATCAAATGGAAAACCAAGAAAGTATGCTCAAAATCACAGGTAAAGAAAAAAAAAATTACTTTGTATCTTTTATCTTATGCTGAAGATAAGAAAAAAAAGGAAAGGGGAAAAAAAGAAGGTTTTTAAGTCTCAAGACAGTACTTTTCAAGATGCATAAAACATTCCTTTGAATTTTCAAAAGTGGTATCTTGACTTTAAAGTGAAGTGGCTGCAGTGTCATTTTAGATTTAACATAAGAACTAGAGCAAATTTTATTGCAGAATCAGGATGGTTTACACATACTGAATAAACAGGATGTGATAGCTTAATATTTGAAACTTCTAATAAACTGTTTCCTGAGAGTTATGCTGGGGACAGCAATCAAGCTATTTTACTCTACATTTAAGCATCTGACATATACTTCATATATTTACAGCTGTGATGGGCTCTGAAAGAAGGCTGGGGTAATAAAAATAGCTTTGCCAACCTCCAGCCTGAAAAATCAGCAGCAGTTTGTTCCTTCACTCACAGCTTCTAAGAGACTGAAGTTTTTCTTTTCCTCAGTACCTCCGAAAGCATTAATTTGTTGCTCTGAGTTGCTTAGAATTGGCCCATCCTCAGGAGGACAATCGAAGAGAGAAGTCCATGCCTCAAAAGCACATGTTTAAGAAATCCAGTTCCCTTTTCAAAATAAAAAAAAAAAATCAGCAATGAAAAACTACCTAAGCAGTGTAACGCCATCCTTTTTGGCTTTAGACCCTGAATAAACCCCCAGAAAACAAACAAAAGAAAAAGCCAACCAACCGACCGACCCCGGCACGGCAGGACGGGGCTCCTCCCGCTCTCGCTGTGGCCGGCAGGGGGCGCTGCGGCCCCGCGGATCGGGCACGGCCGGGCCGCTCCTCGGCACCCCCCGGCACAGCGCGGGCTGACACCGCAACGCCGGGGGCTGGGGGGAAAGAAAAAGCACTCTGGTTTTATTCGTTTATTTTATTTTTTATTTCCCTCCCACCCCAGAATAAACCCTCTAGCTTGTTGCAATTGTCTTGTCCTCCTACCGCTGGTGCCTGCCGTAGTTTAAGAGGTTGAATTAAATTCAAGACTTTTACCATAGCTGCTGCCACTAAATGGTGCAAGTTTTTTCTGGAATCATGGGGCAAAGACAAAAACTGGCTGTTTCTTAAAGCATTTAAACCTTGATTTTTTTTTTTTTTATTTTTAAAATTGGCTATATTTCATTGTATATTGAAGCACATTGTTTTCTGAGAGCACAAAGCAATACCTTTTTTTTATATATATATAGCGTCATTAGACTGAGTCTATCTTTTTAGGTTGCTTTTTATTGTAAGATTGTGTTAATGTAGAAAGAAAATCCTGTGCAGGGGCTGAATTAGTATGATTAACAAAGAAGCTTCTATACTAGAACTTTTTTTCAAAGAACATTTTTGTTGAACTTGAGCTTCATAAAGAAGCAGTGTACGTGCAAACCATTTGTGATCGCACCCCTGAAAGTGCCATTTCATATATTCTGTGGTTTTTTTTCAAATAACAGTTGACAAATAGTGTTGCAGATTTACTGGTGACCACAAAAAAAAAGCAAGAAATTATAAGGATACAGAATTTCTGGCTAGTTATTTTTTACCACTTTTCCTTAATACCAGCTGTCTTCATTTCCTTCTAAGTTTGCCTCACAGATGTAGCATGCACCATATGCAGCATACTTAGAGTGTGGCATATTCTAGTCTGGATTTGACCCGATTCAGGTTTTCATGGGTTCAAATACACTGTGCTGCAAGGAATGGACATTAAACACCCATGGCTCTCCAGCAACTCTTCCTTATTCAGATCAGTAAAGTAAATTAGGCTCAAAATAGATGAGATTGCTGATATGTAACAATACAGATTAAAATAAAGATATGGATTTCATCCGACCTGCCTTTCCTTTACTTGTCTTCAGCTGCCCAAATGCACTGTCAGTACATCTGTTGTAGATTGTCTGATTTAATTTTGCAGCTTCACTGCCTAATGAAGGCTAATTGTGCATATGAAAGTCTGTGCCCCATTAAGGTGGTGCCAAGAAAATAGAAATTTATAACTCTGGTTCCGCAGCCACACCATCTCATCATGCATGAATCAAAAAGGTCAATCTGCTGGTGTTCACCTACACTCAGAGCAGAGTGTGTGAGTGCTTGCTGGATGCTAGATAGTAACAAATGGAGGTGAGTGCTATCTTTGATCCCAAAGTAATTGCACTACTTTAATGTTTTTGATTTAACATCATAACTGAAAACTGATATTGATTAATGCATGTATTCCCTTAGCATTTAAACATAGTCATTTTCTGTGTGCTAGCGCTAGAAATAGATGTTAGAAATTCAATGTAATCTTTCAGAAACCAGAAGACATAACCACCATACTTCATTTACACTAGTTATGAGAAATTATTCAAACTTATTTGACAAACTAGATGAAACAATATGGGCTTCCACCTTCTGTGTTTGACTGGACATTCATAGACTATTTAATTCATATTCATTCATTTATATGAAGCTTTGAATGCAGAAATATATGCCTGGGAAAATCAAGTGCCTAAGAGAGGAGACATGATACACAATAAGGTACTGGTGCACAGGAGAAGGGCACTGAGAGCTGTAAAATCCCAGAAATTGGACTCAGAAAGGATGTTCAGTTATTTATCCTTTTCCATCTGATAAATGCTTAACATCTAAGAAAGAAAATTTACTCTGGGTGCCAGCTTGAAAGATTTTTGGTGGAATGATCAAGGAAACTGTTATTTGCTTTCTGCAGCAGTTCAGAACCTTGGTCATTCTTTGTAAGTAAACAGATGACATCAAAGACATCTGACTCTATCACCACCTTCCTCCTCACAGAATCAATAAACAGTGCCCTGAGCTTTGACCAAGCACTGTGGTCAAAGACAGTAAATTTACTCTGTGAAACTTCATCTTTACCTTGTTTCCACCAGATGATGATTTCAGTATTTTTCTGCCAGACAAAGGAGACTAGTCATCCTCACATCTCAGGAGAAATGTCATAGTTGCCAGTCACAGATAAATGAAAACTACAGGGTAGTAATAATTCTTGGCATTAACTAGATCCTGACTTTGGAACAAGATCCTTCAGGTTTATCTGTCTTGCACCATCAGTGGCTTAGAACTGACTGTATTTTGTAATGCTACATGAAAAGGTTTTTCTTGATGCTACTGCTTTTAGATTAGGTGATTTCTATTTATGTAAAGAGCATGCCTTCACTAGCAATTTCAATGGCAGTGTTTGTGTGCCTCTTCATACGAGACCGATGAATGTTGGAAATGTGTGGAGCCAGTATTCCTGTGGTATTAAAAACAGATGGGAAAACTTCTGTCATGATTTTAATAAAAAACAGGGGGGTTAATTCTGCCTTCTCTATGGGAAAAAGAAAAAGGGAAAAAATTCTCTTTGTTAAATAATACCTTTTCTTGGTTCTAAAAAACTACTTTAAAAATTAATTATTAATTTGACAACAATCTCAAATTTCTATGTAGATTTGTTATAGTTTGGATTTTGT
>VWZG01011719.1:354002-364786 GCA_013396735.1 Grallaria varia | reverse complement strand
TTAGGTTGGAAAAGACTTCTAAGCTCATTAAGTCCAACTATAACCCTCTTACATAATTTTTCAGAAGAGTTGTTGGGGTATTGATAACTGCTTTTATTGAAAAGTAACTTATTAAGCCCTTGGGAATCAGCTCTTATGCCCCACACATTAAAAACAAAATAAAATAAAATAACTCACTTGTAAATGAGTTGCGTTTAAAAATGTCACTTGGAGTTCANAGTTGCGTTTAAAAATGTCACCTGGAGTTCAGAGGTTTTTGCACTGTACCCTCGGTAGCACCAATATCTTTGTCCTTTTTTTCTTAAAACAAAATTTTCTCTTCTGCCTCCGGCTTCATACTGGTAGCTGCAAACCTGTCCTCTTTTTTATGCATTGATCTATTTGTCCCTTCTTTAGAGGCTTTAAGCAGTTAAAAAATTAACAAAGCAATCCAAAGAAACAAAAGTCATGGCACATAGTGTAGGAATTAAAGAATGTCACAGTTCTAACCTTCTCATGGAAAATAGTTTTTTCTTTCATACTTTTGTCTAGGAATTCTGGCAATTTTTTATTTAGCTTATTAAATATAGAAAGAATGTCTCTTCATTCAGCCTAGAGGGACTATTTAGAGTGCTTCTCCATGGCTCGTGAAGGTCTATGAAGGATCTATAATTTTCTTTTCAATGAGTCAGCTATTAGGTCTCCTACTGATTAAATACTTTAAACTCTCTACACAAAACTAAAGTTTATTAAGGAAGACTGTACCTTACATTGTCATGCACCACAGTATGTATGCAAAACTTAGCTGACATCTGATGTTCTAGATAAAAAAAAAGTCCATTTCCTTTCTATTATATTGTTTTCAAAAGTATTTGCAGATAAAATGTCAGGATATTGTGAAATCCATCAAATCAAATGGAGTTGATAGAATGCTTAGGATTTTTGATGTGTTAATATGCTCTTACCTATACATAGCTCTGATACAGCTTCATGACAGGGAGATAATCACATGTCAGCAGCATAAAGAGGAATTAGTGGTGCCTCTAAACACGGTAATGTGTTCTCAATAGTGGGTGTATAATGTAGCACCTAGTAGGGGATAAATTAGTACAGCTGTAATTACAAGTAAAAGACAAAAAATTCCTGCCTCAAGTGTTCTGCACAATAAATGATAACTGTATGGAAATACACCATGTGGTTGAGGTTCTGTGGAGATTAAGAGCATATACTTGTCTTTTTTTTGTATCGGCCAGCTGTAGTAGTAGATACCTCAAAAAGATGTGCTGTGTACAGAATTGCTGCTGTTCCCCATCAAATGCTTTGGAGATGTAGGTAATTTTTTGCCCACTACTTTCTGAGATGCAGAAGATGAAGTCTTATTATCCTGCACTGAAAGCCCCAGGGAGAGATTCCATTTTGAAAGAACCCACTCCTTCTAGTAACTCAATTTCCAACAAGATCCGTACAAAAGATAAATTGTCTGATAATCAGAGATGCTTCTTTTTGGAATTCCACAAGAACAGTGGGCAAATAATCCACTGGAAGATAAAACACCTATTACCAGTACAAAGTGTAAGTCCCTTTAAGCAAGGTTTTGCCTGTGTGAATGACTGATACCATCTGGAAGCAGAAGATTGACAAGCTAGAAGGCAGTTAAAGATAACAACAGGGCACCTGAGAATCACTGAGGGAATTTATCACTGTCACAGTGTGTGTTAAGTAGCACACTGCAAGTGTTTGGGGTTTTTTCCTCATATGTTTTAAGTCTCTGGACTGGTTTCACATGCAGCTGAAGCAAGGGAGAGCAATGGATATTTTTCTCATTGTGCAGTCCTACTGATTTCAGATATATCTCATTAGTGTCGTTTCATTTTACATAGCTAGACAAATACTGCTCACACAAATTGCTATCATTGCTGTTGCCTAAGACACAGAAAAGAGAGATTATCATTTAAAACATGCAGGCTCTTTGCATTCAAATTTTGACACGTTCTTGCTCACTTCCAATACAGGCAGCATATTTTATTCCTAGTTGGTCCTCATTTTCTCTAAAGTAACTGTTTTATTTGTATTTCTTATGTGTTAGTATTTACATTAAACTTTTAACATAAAGGAGGCAAAAGAATGAAAAAGCATGGTCACCCTCTATTGATGTGAAAATATACAAAATATGAAACACTGCAGGTAAAATCCACCCATATGCAAAAAAACTGATTCATGATCTGTGTGTTCATTTAATCCCACCTCAGGTCTCAAAATAGAGTGTGGTGGGAGTTGTGATACATGAAGTGGCAGATTGAAGATATGGCTGTGAACAAATTGTGAACTCCATGCTGCCTGGTGAATCCTGTTTTGTTTCTCGTTGTTTATTTTGTATCTTCATCTTGAGTTTAGGTATTGCCTTGGTATCATGTTCTAGTATATTTTGTTGATTAAATTGTATTCTATTCAGTAGACTTGATGCTTAGTGAAAAATCTGTCTGAGAATGCAAGATAAAGTACTAACGAGTCATAAACGTTAAGGCACTCCCTCTGTGGGCTACTTCTTTTGTATTAGCAGGTTCGTTGATGTGAATAGTTTCATGTGGGAACACAGCTAGAGAAAAAACTCCATAAATATGCACTTGCTAACATATGAAAACAAGTAGCTGTCTTAAGGGGAACCTAGTCTTCAAGGAAATAAATGCCCTTTTTTTTTTTTTTTTTTTTAATTTGTTTGTTTGTTTTTTTCCCCTAAAGAGAGTTCATCCTGATCACCATGAGCCTCAGAGCCTGGGCAAGAAAAGACTGCTTGCAAAAGATTGTGCTAGTCAAATCCTTCGCTAATTCCCCACCTGCACATCTGTGCCTCTAGTGCATTTTAACTAGGAAAGTCTTTTTGGATTAAGTGACTCTGCATGGGAAGTTTGGGTCACTAATTTCAGGGCTGTCATGAACAATGCTGGTATCCGTGAGGCTTGCATGGGTGCTTGAGCCCTGCAAGGCGAATACACCTCCTGCCCTTCACTTCCATCTTCAGCGTATTTTCTTTCTTCCCTCTGCCCTGATCTACAATCCCGTGTCTCTTCCTCCTGTTCATCCCCATTTTTTCCTGGAGCCCTTTCCCTTCACTTCCCCAGTCTTGGGGAGATTTCAGGGAAGTGCAAGTGTCTTTGCCAGTGGACATGGGTGTGTGGTACCCCTCTGGGCAGAACCTGGGAGGAAAACCCACTCCCTGTGAGAGCACTGGAGGGTTCTCAGTAGTGACAGATGCCCTTGCCTATTTGCGTGGAGGGGCTTGTGTATATGCTCGCTGTAGACAGATACTTCTTAGAACTTAGCTGTTGTACTTCAGCTTGATGAAGCTGAACAGAGGTTTTGAAACACAAATTTTAATTTGCCCGTATTTGAAACAATGGAAGACATTCCGTACTCTGAAATCTGAAATCCCCTCAATCTGGATGTGTCATCCAAATTGCCTTTAAAACCTTAAATTTGTGACATGTCTAATTGAAATCAACCTTCTTATTACTATCCATAGTATGCTGGTCTCAGGATGATCACTCCAGTCTCATGTTCAGTATGAGCTGCCTGCATTGCTCTAATTTAACCTGTTTCTCCCCACTCTTCACTTTGAAAACCTCTCCGTTGCTAGAAAGTTTCAGTCTGAAAGTTTGTCCAGCTAGTTAAAATAAATGCAAAGGGATCTAAAAGACAGCCAGGAGAAGTAGTGCCTGTGTGCTGGATTTTCACAGTATGGTAGCATTGGCTATATTTTGTGATTTTTTCCCTTGCCCTAAATAAATTAATTCCAACCATAGTCCCTTGAAGTTCTTTGCCATGCAAGATCCCATACTGTTAAAGTCTTTTGGTCAGTTCTATATTATATAGAGAGAGCTTGATAGTACTTGGTATTTGAAGAATTATGGGATAATTAGATCAGTTTTCTTCTTGACCTTACCTGCCTTGTGGAGCTGCTTTTCAAGTTCGGAAGCAAAGGCCTTAACTAGACAAGAGATAACTGGATATTATTACATTCCTGTGAGCTCCATATGATTGTCAATTAAGGCGAATATATGGGTAATGTCTGCCAATTGTATCAATTTGTGCAGAATTCCTGCAAAATGAGAGTAGAACACAGGGCATCCCCTACAATGAAATGTAAGAGACAGAACAGGAGAGATGAAAATGAAGGGAGAGAGAAAGACTGGAAAAAACCTAAAGCACCACCCTGACCACAAAGGATAGAGCTCAGAAACCCAAACTGCTTTGAGTGAAGAGCCAAGGCAGTGGGACAGAATTGGATTAGAAACAAGGGCATTCCTAAAATCTTCCTTAGACTAAAAGTCTTTACACAAGGCTTTGATTATTTTAATTTGAATTGAATACAGTTTGCTCCAAGGAAGAAAAAGAACCGTTTGTTTGTTATATTTTACATCATCTTTCTCCTCTGCATCCTGATCTCTTAGCCATCCAATCTATTTTCTTATGGAAATTTATTTTTAAAATCTATGTTTTTATGTTTAAAAATCTGAAATGAAGAAAAATCTAACTTGATATCCTCTGGCCTAGTGGGCAGAATCAATACAGCTGATCAGAGGGAATTTAGCGGCCTTCTCCTAAAATGCTGGGATGATATTTGTTTTCTTCATCACCCCCATCAATAGGATGTAGAGAAAAGTGGCACAACATTTATAACAAGCAAGCGTCTGCAATCCATAAGCAGTTTCCAAAGCATGCCTGACACATCGGGCAGCAGATTCATCTCTGTAGGAGGTCTGGATCTCTGGCTGTCTCATTTTAGAGTTAACCCAGGTTCCTGCAATTCTGGGAAGATTGTTTGTCATTTGTGGAAAAGGCTGGTGTCACCGTCAAGGTGAGCTGTCAGTGTGCATGATGGCAGAAGAAAGCTGATGGCCTGTCTCAGACTCAGCTGTTGACGTTGTCTGGGGAATGAGAGATCTTTGGAGAACACAGGACTAAATTAGGGGATCCCTTGCCATGGAGGCCAGAGGGTAAGTGGTTTCCTCGAGATAAGTTTATGGAGGAAAAGGCCACAAATGACTGTTTGAAACAGTCGCTTGGACAAAATCCACATCTTAAGAACTCCTAGGGAAGGACACAGAAGTGTAAAAGTAGCACAAATGAACGGTGCCTTGGTCTAGGAGCCGAAGGAGGAGCAGCAGTGTGCTCTGTTTACATCATCTTTCTCCTATGGTCCATGCTACGTGTGTCAGGACCGGCTGGTGTCACTTGGCACTGAAGTCAGGTCTCCCTCCCTGCACAGAGGCTTTTAACCATGTGGATCTGCTCAGAAAGTGGGAATGAGTTGTTTGTGCAACACGATTTAAAAAAAAAAATTATTCTTAAGTGCTTAAATTACAGTTTTTAGCCATTTCTGCACTTTTGTTTCATGCCCTGCTTGACTTGGAGAATGCAAAAGAGCAAACTGTGGCTATCAAGGTTATCAGTGTCTTCCTCACACAGCGAAAGACCCTGGTATTTGAAAGTGCTTTCCTTTCTCCAAACCTTATTTTCCTAAGAAGTGTGCTAGATACATGTTACAATTATCTTCTGTTTTATTTCTCTCTCACTCATAGTGATGATTCTCACATGTAAAAATATTAAATCTATTTCTTTATACATTCATATAAAAATAATCCTTTTGTTCTTTGCGTGCACAGTAATTACTTTATTAAGGGTAGTTTGAGTTTACTAGGAAACAGTTGGGAAGTAGTTACCACTGTTTAATGGGAAAAGAGGCATGTAAATAATAGCTATAAAGAATGAAGAGACTTACATAGCCTTGAAACCCATAAAATAATGAAAATATGTGAGTAAAAGTCACTGCAATCATTATTGGAAAAAATTATCCATCCAGGTCTATAAGCCACCAAGTGAAACAATGAAATTATGAACATAGGATGATTATAGTAATTTATCTCTTTAGCTATCATTTAAATATGAAACTTGCATAACGCCTAAGATTCACAGGTCAAGGGCTTCCTCCTACATATTTCCGGAAGGGCTACCTCCAATTTTTTGGTGAATGATTTTCCATTTCTTTCAATAATAGATAATTACTCAATAATTTGAATGTAGAGGATGCAATCTATTTGTAGGTACATGCTCTCATGTTTTAGAGCACTGCATCCACGGCAGTATGTACTCAAGTCGTATACTACTTGAGTTCAAGAAACGTACATAATGTACTGTATCAGTCCATGTTTTCAAGGGCATACCAAGGGTATACCCTAAAAATAGTATGTCCATTTCTCTTAGAAATGCAATGTGATGACTTTTTATATTAGGTTTGTTTATTTTGAATGACTTGGTAATGATTTAAAAAATGCAAAACTACATGAACTCACATAAGAATAATCTATATAAGATTTCTTGTCATGATAATTTTTCTCTCTACTGGTAAATCATTAGTCCCCTACTATAATTCTCTTGGATCCACAATCTGCTTTTTGTTTATTAGTCAGAAGTTAAATAAACTTGTGGTATCAAAGTATATAGCTCCCTAGAATTGATATAAATCTGAGTTTTTCTTTTTAGTTACTAGGGGACAAGTTAAGAATAATTCCAGTAACAATAGTTGGGACACATTAAAACTGAAGTAATTGTGAGAGGAATTAAACCTGTAATGTATTTCAGAGACACCAAGTGCTAGAGAGCTATGGATGCAGGCATAATCACCACACATTCATGAAATATTGTGATTATTGATTAAAACAAATTATGGGGATTCAAAACTGCTTGACTCTGCGCTTGGCTCTTGCACCAAGTAATTGCTGTGAATTTGGGCAAGATGTTCATATCTTTCTGTTTGGTTTATCCAGTCATAATGTCTTCCAGCCACTGCAGGGGATCTTCTGGAAGGATTGGCTATTACGGTGAGAGGGGTCTGGCAGGTGAGGCCACCATCCTCTGTCCCGTGACATGACAGCAGCCCTCTGCCACAGGATGGTGGGGTTATGTCTGTATCTCATAAATCTCTAAATCCTTAACAGATTTCCAAACTGCTGTTTTCGTGTTGCATGGCAATAGCTATGGAGAAATACCATCAAACGCATATAATGTGACAGAACAATACAACACTCTGACTCTACCCAGGATGATATATAGCAAGTGACATGTCTTCAGGGGGCCCAAGAAAGTGGTGCAGTGTTGTCAGTCAGTTTGGCTGGTTTTCAGTTTATCTAATAAAAGTCCCATTTGGAGCTAGGATTAGAAAAGCAATGCTGGCTTCCCCATTAGCTGGAGTAGGACTGCTTTTCTAGGCAAGTATTTAGAAACTGCAGCTGCAGTGTGGCTGGCTCTGTATTGTTGAAAGTGTCATGACGCCAAGGAAGTCTACGTAAATTACTTCAGCCAAAGCATTCTTGTAGATTAAAAAATAAATTGAATTGTTCCTTGCACTGAATAAAAACAGTCTTTCATCTAGAAAATACTGTGAAGAAGTGCGAGCTGCTAAGAAAACATAAACCTTAGACGTAAGGAGGTGGTAAATGCAACCTTAATCACTGTGCTTATTAGTGCAGTTCAGATTAGAGAAGAGGCTTTGCAGAGGAGACCAACAAGATATTATTCTTGCTGACCTTGCTTCTAGTAAAATCATAGAATCATAGAATTGTTACGATTAGAAAAGACATTTAAGATGATCAAGTCCAACTGTCAACCCAGCACCACCACTATGCTCACCATTAAACTGTATCCTTAAGAGCCATATCCAAAAGTTTTTTAGACATTTCCAGAGATTATGACTCTAGCCCTTCCCCAGACATCCTGTTCCAATGCTTTACAGCCCCTTCTGTGAAAAAAAAAAAAAAAAAGATTTTCTAATGTCTAAACTAAACTTACCCTGGTGCCGCTTGATGCCATTTTCTCTCAGCCTGTCACTTGCTAACTGGGAGAACTCATCCCAGGCAAAGTCTGGAGTGTTGATGGCAGATGAAACCACTTTGCATCTAAATAGAATCCCTGGAAGTGTTCAAAACATGAGTAGACATGGCACTTCCTGATATGGTTTAGTGGGCATGGTGATATTTGTTGGGAGATTGGACATGATGATCTTGAGGGTTTTTTCCTGCGTTGATAAGGATTTTGTGATTCTAAAATGAGGCCATGAAAGCATGAATCCTGTGATACAGGAGACTACAAACACAGAAAGTATCCCTTTTCTACCCAGGGATCTTCATCTCAGAGCTCTGATGAGTTATTACAGGGTTTGGCATAATTTTCTGTAATAAACACATCCTGTTGGTGATGGTTTGCAGGTACGAGGACTGTTAGCACACTTCAAAAGAACCAGGTTTCTTTGAAATAAAAGGAGAATGAATACACTCCTGAGCACAGAGAAACTTCGCTCTTAAGGAAAAAACAGCAGTTTTAAAAAAAAATTAAATATTTGAACACTGTAGGAGAAGACACTGAAATGCCCAGGAATGCAAAACTGAAGGTCAATAGTCAGTCTCAGCAGGCAGAGCAAGCTTTTTTGCTGGGGGAATCTAACTCACCATGAGTAGTAACATTTTCTTTCTCAGAAGAAGTGATGGAGCAATGAATAGGAGGAACAGGCAAAGAGAAAGAGAAGGCTTAAGAAAGCAGCAGTACCAATGGTAATGCATGAATGAAACCAAGTTTTTGGATAAATACTACTGATTTTCAAAAAGCAAAATAATATCGTTCTGCAAACATAAATATAATAAAGATTCAATCAGTATCAACCCTACAGAAATAATAAAAAAGAAGTATTCTGAAATAAGTTATCTTCTAAAGTTAAAATTAAGCTAAGATTGTTCTGAGCAACCCAACCAAGTAACCAAAGAGAAGCATAGTGAAAAAATTTACGGATTAATTGTAACAGTCTGTTTAAATGCCATCTGGATAAAAATTAAAGCTGTGCACCCAACTCCTAGCCTCTCATGGTCAGTTAAGTTAAAGATTTTTTATCTCCCATCCCATCTCTTGACTGAAGCAATTTGTTTTTACTTGTATTAAGCAGAATCATCCTGACTACAAGCCAAGGGCAGTTCACAGGTCACATTTTAGATAGTTATATATAAATTTTGATATGCACAAATACTTGAAAATCTTGTCGTTTCACCACAATTCTAAAATACTTCCTCTCCACACTAATTTTTTCCCCATTTATAGTCCATTTAAATAAAAGGGACTTGTCAAGAATGTGAGACCTAAAATTTCTGGATCATGGCATTAGTCAGTGTGCAAAATCCACAACATAAAAAGGTTTCAAACCTTTTAGATATATTCTTAACAAACTTGACCATGACATTATGAATTTACGGGTTACATTTTTATTGCTTTACAAGTTTAAAACCACATCCTTTTCCATTTTATTTCAGATGTACTGTAAAAGAAATTAAAAAAGCCGTATTAACAAATATGTTCTTTCTGAATGATTAAAACAAACTGAAAATAATAGCTTGTAACCTTAACATCCAGTAGCAGGATGAAATTTCATGGCTCAGTTTATGCATTTTGCCAATAGGTGGTGCTACAATTGTTATATTTGATACGAATCTACAGCAGCACAGTCTGTCTGCTCTGATCATCACGAGTATGGAACTGTTTGGCTTTTTCAATAGTGTTTCTCAGAGTAAAATGACACACAGATATGTAATTACTTTAATGGTTACAAATAAAAGCAGATATAACAGATTGAGAAAACATGATCTTTTCCATAGTTACATATAAAGTTTTGAGAAGCAGTTATGTAGAAAAATAAAGAAAAAATACAGGTTTGTATATATCCCACCTGTGGATTTTTCAGTCACAGAAACAACATCTTTGTGCTGGCAAAAACCTGATACAGCACACATAAAAGGCAGTGAGGGAAAAGAGAGTAAAATAAGTGTACTTTGAGAATAATTTGTTTAATTTTAGCTTTGTTATCCAGCTGTGTATGGTACAAAGCTGCTAATTTTACGTTATGGAATTTGACATTTCTCTCTGTGATATTTGGAAAGGAGATATGTGGCTGAGCACTTTTTAACACGGGGACAGAGAGATGTTAATTTCAGTGGTTTGATACATAAAATTTTCTTACTGAGCCTCCCATTACTCAGCAGATTCACTGAGTATTTTTGCAATATACAAAATATAACATGTATAGCAGGTGGCACATGCTACTTGGCACACCAAAGGTCAAAATGACAATTCAGATTGCAAACCTGCTGCTCCTTTGTGCTGGTTTTCAGTTGCATGTCCCTCTAAATTTTTGGAAGTTTGGTGAAACATGTTCTCTGATGAAGTTTGGTGAAAACAGATGTGTCTTAGGCATAGACATGTACTCTGTTAATTCTGCTTTTCAAGCAGGGGGCTCAGCACAGTGCGGCTGTGAGATTGCAGTCATAATGCTACAGGAGATTGATTGACAGCTCTTGATACCAAAGACCTTTATTTATCTTCAAAATAGGTATAGTGCAAGGACCAGGCAGAATTATTTATTATCTCTTTTCAGAAATCTATTGTGTATTTATTTACTCCCTGTTCGCAAATCATTTCTCAACAGCCATCTGGAGAGCTGCTGCTGGGGTAGGAAGGGAATTTATTTTGGCTGTTCAATGAAACCATCAGGAAAACTTCAGCTGCAGCGCAGACACCTCTCAGTCTGAGCTGTGCTTTTTGATTGAGATCTCAAACTCAGTTACTGTGACTGTGCGAGAAATCAAGCAGCTCTCACATGATAACAGTTGTCTACCCAGGCTAGGTTTTAAACAATTGCATTGATGATGAAATTGCAAAAACCAATTGCATTGCCCTACTAATTATGAGAATAAAAAGAAAACAGAAAAAAT
>VWZG01011719.1:343371-353965 GCA_013396735.1 Grallaria varia | reverse complement strand
AGAGAAAAAGAAAAAAAATTACTTAGCTTTCAGCATATTTTTTCCTTCTTCTTTTATTTACGATAAGTAAGCTATAAAATCAATAGCTCATCTGTTTAAACTTAGGAAAAATGCAGAAACACCATAAAAAGAAAGAAAATAAGAAGTGAAGTTGGTATCAATGANTGCGGCTGTGAGATTGCAGTCATAATGCTACAGGAGATTGATTGACAGCTCTTGATACCAAAGACCTTTATTTATCTTCAAAATAGGTATAGTGCAAGGACCAGGCAGAATTATTTATTATCTCTTTTCAGAAATCTATTGTGTATTTATTTACTCCCTGTTCGCAAATCATTTCTCAACAGCCATCTGGAGAGCTGCTACTGGGGTAGGAAGGGAATTTATTTTGGCTGTTCAATGAAACCATCAGGAAAACTTCAGCTGCAGCGCAGACACCTCTCAGTCTGAGCTGTGCTTTTTGATTGAGATCTCAAACTCAGTTACTGTGACTGTGCGAGAAATCAAGCAGCTCTCACATGATAACAGTTGTCTACCCAGGCTAGGTTTTAAACAATTGCATTGATGATGAAATTGCAAAAAACAATTGCATTGCCCTACTAATTATGAGAATAAAAAGAGAACAGAAAAAATAGGGGGGGGGGGGGAAGAGAAAAAGAAAAAAAATTACTTAGCTTTCAGCATATTTTTTCCTTCTTCTTTTATTTACGATAAGTAAGCTATAAAATCAATAGCTCATCTGTTTAAACTTAGGAAAAATGCAGAAACACCATAAAAAGAAAGAAAATAAGAAGTGAAGTTGGTATCAATGAGCACATGCTTGCTTTCTCTCTCTCTCCCCCTGTACGGACATACATATGTGCAAATACATGTAGTAAAAAATAAACAATATCAACTAAACAGTTCTAGAAAATAGTACTTGCAGTTATCTCCACCAAATGTAATTTTTTTTTTTTTTTTTTGTGTAAGTAAATCCTTATCTTTGTTTCATTATCATTTTGATTGAAAAGTACACAGTGGATAAAGTCACGTAACTAATAAAGAGACTTCTTATGCTCACATGAATTTAGGATGATGATTGCACCCAAGCTAAGGAGGAGAGGCAGAAAGGGAAGTGAGGACTGTTTCCATTCCCTCTTTCTAAGAACTGAATAAGAATGAGATTCAATAAAGTCAGGTATTTGGTGAAGGAAAGAAGTGATAGCAAAGCCAGGAATCTTAAATTAATATTCAGCCTGTTTTTCCTCTCTGGCACTACATTTAGATTATTTAAAATGGCTTTTATCTTTAAATAATAGCTCCATGCAGAATTGCAAAAGCCTTGTCCTACACACTGATATTCATGATATAAGCACAATTAAACAAATTAATTTAAAACTTTATGTCTGTGTCATTATCATTCTTGACTGAAAAGGGGATCAATGAGAAAATAGTTCTCTTAGTCCAAATGATACTTCCTGAAGACCAAATAGCATGCACTGAGATGATGCAGAACATCTTTACTACAAAAACTTAAACACTGTTCAAAAGTCATGCAAAATTTCTATCCAACTGATTAAGTAAAGAATGAAGGGATTATAGGCTTCCAAGAAAGAGTCAATTAGTAAATATTATTTCAGTAAAGCAAACAGTTTTACAAACTTTCTGTGTCCATAGATGGTCAAATAAAGGTCATGGAAGTATGTGAATAATGTGGGGGGGCTGAACAGAAAGACTGGTAAAAATGGTATATGGAAAACACAGGCCAGAATTGCCAGCTAGAATTAAAGATGAGACTTTTTAAATTATTTCATGCTGTACACTTACTTATCGATTTTATTAAAGTATGCACTTTTAGAAAAGACTTTTGATTTGGAATGTAATGGTATGACTTGCTGTTTTGTATGGGTTGCAAACTTTTATTTTCCATGGTACAAGACGCTGAGTGCAGAAATTACATTTGTTTTGCTGAAAAACTGGTAATTTAATGTGTCAGTTAGTTAGAGGGTATGAAAATTATCGCAGCAGTTTGGAGATAATGTTTTGATAATCCATTTGATGTGATCTGGCTTGAATGGTTCTATTTTTGCCTTCAATAAACACTTGGATTAGACATCATCTTACCAAGTGTGGAGTACAACTGACTCCCAAATTCCTAAGTGCATGGAACTGCCAAATAAATTTCATTTCCTCCTGGAAAAGCATCTCCCATCTGACACAGTGGTAGGGAACCAGTCTGGAGCAGTGGGTTTGCTGGCATGTGCTCCTACAGAATGTATGAGTTGGACCAAGGGACCTTGGTGCCTGGGACAGGCAGTTGCCTCCAAAGTGGGAGGAGGGGTTCCTGCTTTCTCCTCCTGGGGATCCTCTAGTGATGCAGCTCCAAAATTCTGACATTATGAAATGCAGGAACACAACTGTGCTGAAGAGCCGGATGTTCAGAGAGCAGGTGTGTTGTAAATTTGCTTAAACCTATGGTAATGGCGAGTGAAAAAGAAGAATTTGTGGTGTCTCTTGTCATGTGGAGCACTGAGCAAAAGGCTGAAAGTTATAACTTACTGTCATTGCTCACAGCATCCCTTGAAGGACATAATGTAAATGTCACTGACTCCTTGTAAATCAACACAGCTTCTTGACTTCAGTGAAGTTGAGTTGATTTACAGCAGCTGATAATTTGGCTGTTTCTTAGAAGCAGAAGTTGTGAAAGCTAATGCTTGGTGGACTCAGCCCAGCGCTGTCGGAAATCAGCTCAACTCTCCCCATTGACTTTATTGGGCAATGACCCTGGTGAGTTATTGCCGAGTGTTTTGTCTTGCTGTGCGCTGGACAGCAATCAATAATGCTCCATGACATAGACAGAAATCTTGCTGTTACCAGAAAGATTTACCATTTTCTACCATCTTACAAAACTCACAAAATTCCACCTGTGTGGTGCCTTTTTACATCTTTTAAATCACCTGCCCACGTGAAAGCAAGACAAGATCACTCATCTTTGTGCTGGTGATTGCCTCAGAAATATTGTAGTCCCACACTTCAAATATCAAATTTATTTGAATATAAAGGACATATATATCTATATCTGCTATGTAAACATTAATTTTATCTGCTCAAGAGAATTTAATAATTACCAGATCAGAATGACACTGTACATTTTTTCATCATTATAATTAATATAGTATAGCAGTGATTGAATGTCCGAAGATATCTTTATTTTTTATTCTTTGCCTTTTACTAGGTGACAATACAAGGTAAAATCGCTTCTCCAAGTCTTAGAGACTTATGAATCTTAACTTTAACTGTCTTCCATAGTTCTGAGAAGGAATAGAAATTTCACAGTACAGAGGGGTTGTTGTCAACTCTTAAAAGAGAAGACAGAGCCTTGCTATAGTTTTACCCAGGGATACTTAGCTTTGGCTTGTGACTTAAAAACAAGGAAATTCTATAATAAAATATAAATAAGATAAGGCTCATGTTTCATTTTGATTTGTTTAATTTATCTTATTTTTTATTTTATGTTTTTATTATTTTGTTCATTATATATTTTGAGACATCGGTTCTGGATCTCTACCCATACAAGGGTAATGCTGGGAAAGATTCCTTAAAAAGTATCTGATAGGTAGTAAAGTCTTTTCGTTTGGTTTGTTTCTGAATTTTTTGAGAGAACACAAAAAGCATTGACTGCATGAGGTTATTAGTTCCTCTAAAGACTACTGTTCTGAAAAAGCTGGAGAGCCAGAATTATTATTTTATTCATGAGGAATAATCAATGTGTCATAGAGATAAGTTGGATTTTTATAAAAATCTCCGTGACCATAATGAAACTTTTCAAACTGAAGAAAGAAAAAAGAAGTATAAAAGTATAGTTTTAGTGGTTTCTTCAGCTGTGTTTGCAGCTCACATGCTTAGTAACTCAAAGAAATAATTATTAAAGAAGGTAAAATATATGTATGCAGAGACTTATGCATAAACAATTTCCAAAGACTCTACAGCATTCAATTTTCTCCTTTGTTCCTCCCTTCAATTTGTCTTTATGGTCTCTGCAAGAGTCTTCCTTCTCTCACCTGCCTTGGTGATATCCTTCACTACAGGCTCAAGCTTTGGATACTCTTTCTGACTGGTACCTGGGAAAAAATACTTCCCTCCTGCCCTCATCCTCCCTCAAAGAGTTTCTTGAAATCTCATTTAGTTTCTTTTAGCAGCATGACACTTTTTCTCCCAAAAGATGTAGGTTTTTTTGCAGTTCAACTATAAGCAAAACACTCCTGGAAAGGAAATTCTCTATGCAAACATGAATACAAAATAACTAGTTCATTTTTACATGTTTAGCTTGAAAACGTAGCCATAGGGAAAAGACAATAGAGAATCACATAATTTATTTCCCTGTCCTTTCTCTGGTAATATTAGAGAGAGGTAAATATATCATTTATCTAGTAATTTGCACTGTATCACAGCATTCATCCAAGCACTGTTTTACTTATATAAACAGATATCATCAGCAAAGTCCCATTCCAAGGGAAAAATGCTAATTTAACTAACTTTAAACCCACCTAATTAATTAATTAACCATTCTATAATGAATCTAATCTGTCTCTCCCTGTGGCCTCAGCTCAGTGGAGACACAGTCACACATATTTCCAGAAGATGGTTTATGTGATTTCAGCATGGTTCCACTTGGATGATTTGCCATCACAGAGCCTGGTGCAGGATCAACAGCTCCCTGATGTTAGAAATTGGAGTTGGAGGAAAAATACAGGGCTGTAGGAAAGTGCATATAGTATTACTTGGGGACATGTTATTTCATTGCTTCTGAGTCCCTGTGAATGTACGTGAAATCAGCGATGCTAATTGCATGTCAGCATATGTACACACACAGGAATCATTGATAATATTGATAGAATCATAGAATGATTAGTGTTAGAAGAGACCTTCAAGACTATCTAGTTCCAACTCCCCAGTCAAGGGCAGGAACGCCTTTCACTAGACTGGGTTGTTTGAAGGCCCATCCAAGCTGAACTGGGGCAGGGGCAGCCACAGCTTCTCTGGACAACCTGTTCTAGAGTCTCATCACCCTCATACTAACGAATTTCTTCCTATTATCTAATCTAAACTTTTCCTCTTTCAGTTTGAAGCCCATGGAGCAGATATGCTTGGTCTTACTGCTGCTGGCTGTTAATGTGCCCTGAGCCCACTCCTTATATAAGAAAACACTGATATTTTAGTTATTCAATGCGTACTTTTGATCCTCCATTTTTTCTGATACTTCAAGGGTTTCTTCTGAATTTCATGTGTATAAGAGGTGCTAAAATTGGAATGGTTGGTGGGAGTCTTCACGCAAGGAGTTGAGTGAAGGCACTGAGAGCTTTACAGAAATATCAGCCCTCCCTTTTCTCTGGGTACTGCTGGAAGAGCCCAGTCCCCAGGGGAATTCTTGAAGCTGATTGACAGTGTTTTGATTTTTGATCCTTAAAAGTTTAGTTCTTGCTGTCTTTATTGATATTGCCACATTATTCCAGCGTCACTCACATCTGTCAAATTACTGCTCTGAGACCACGAACTTCAGGATGGATTTCTGGTCGGTCAGCAGAGACTGGTTATGTGTGATCGGATTGACCCCGGTCAGCCTCAAACGCTTGATCTCAAAGTGAGATTATCTGAATCCTGTTGCTGAAACGCTGAATCCTGCAGCTACTCTCTGTTGTATTTAAAGCACTTGAAAATAAATAAATGCAATCCCTGGTAAGCGTTTTCAAGCTTGGGAAATGTCTGAGCTATTTACCAACTGCCTTTCTTGGCTGGCTTGGAAATCCTGATCTTCAGTCTGGACAGAGATTAGCTTTGTGTGTGCTGGTGGGGGCTTGGCTTTGGTTTTTGTATTTCTGTGTTTTGGTTTTTTTTGAGTTTGGTTTGTTGTTGCTGTTGTTCGGGTGTTTTTTGGGGTGGTTTTTTTGGTGGTGTTTTTTCAAGTCCCCTTAGGAACTGTTGCCTCAGCCTGCAGTGCCCTCTGGTGGAAAATGCGCTGGGTGCTGTAGCCTCGGGGTGTTCCTCGTCCTTGGAGGCTGCTGTCACACAGATCCCTGTGCCTGCTGTGGCCAAGGAGAGAGGGTCTAGGGGTCAGTAAGCAGTGAGGACCTGCTCAGCTCCCTCCAGCCAAAGAGGGGTTGAATAAAACCTCCTGGAAATGGAACGGGATATATCTCTGAGTCCCAAGTACCAAAAAGTGTGATCAAAATGATGGCATCTGTACCAAAAGTCCTTAGAAGACACATTAGGAATTATTGTTGGCAGTCTTTTCATTATGTCCCAGGATACTTTTAATTATTGATCTGATTAATTAATAATCTCCATAAATGACATTCCAAAGTGATGACTTTTCAGTCTCAGAATATGCATAGCAGTGCTTCTTAGCCTCCAGAACCTTTTCATTACACAGGAAAAAACCAAAGCATTGTATTCCCCAATGTGTGGTACACAAGTCCTAAGTGGCTAAGAATAATCTTCGAGATTATTCTTCTTAAAGAGGAATTCTCTGTTCTCAGTACTAATAGCATCTGCAAACCACAGCTGCTTGTCAGTCATCCTACCCTCACTCTCAACTGTGCCTGACTTCTTGTTTCTATTCTGTTTTGTGATTTTAAGGTTTAGGAATTGGTTTTATTTTTCTATATCTGTATCACATTAATACATACTGTCGGAGGAAAATTCCTCAGGAACAGTTTTTTCAGTAAGTTTTCTAATGAACAGAACAAGGATATTTCAAACACTGTAATTTATATGTGTCTCTTTTTTGGTTGTTTGTTTTTTTCAAGGCTTCTTGTGCAGGAATATTTATTGTTGCTTGAAATAATAAACCTTTCCCTCTCCCAATTATTTAATAAAAAAGTTGAATTTTTAACAGATAAGCACAAATACTAGAACAATGAATACTGATAATTTTCCTTATTTCTTTTCAGCTACAGGATAGCTTGAGAACAGTTCAGAATCTTTCTGATTTATAAAATATAGGTGGAAATACTGCTCTGGCAATATTGAACATTTTATAAATAATGTCAATACGCATTTCACTGGGAAAGACTTCCTTGCTGCTGAAGAGCACATTGAAAAAAGCTCTCTAGAATTTTTTTTACATTTTATATACCATACATTTATTATATACAGCCTGTTTGGAGGGGCAGTTGTGCACAGTGAACAAAAGGAAGCAGAAGCTGGAGTAATCACTAATGATTTTGGAGAGAGAAAGGTACGTCCTCCCCTAAGATTCTTTTTCCATGAAAAAATTCAAAGGGAAAAGCTTCAATCACACACAGGAAAGGAATAGTTTTTAATTGTTATTTTATTGTTTTATTTTTATTGTTGTTTGACAACCTCAATGTCTTTTTCCCAGCTCTAATTGGCACTGTATTTATGCTGGGGAGTGGAGGATTGTATATCTTCGAGCAGTCAGTAGCCCATCAAAAGCATGAAATTGCTATTTGAGAATGGCATTAACAAAAAACGTTTTTATCTTGATACTTCCTTTAAAATGTTTGGCTTTTCAAGTTCCTTTTTTAGGCATGGATAATCTGTACTTTAGCACCGAATCTTCCCCATCCTGGTCTTTTGGAGGCAAAATTAAACATGTTGGAATAAAAGCAGAAGCAGTCTCCTCTGGCACTTGAAGTTTTATCACTGGCAGCTGCTGGCAGGTATTAGAGTGTCAGGCACCTAGAATGAATCTGAAGAAGATGTTAGCATGCAGAGGAAGAGGTTACACGTAGATGATAAAGCAACGGTGGCAGACGAAGCAATGGAAAACCTGCCTGACCAGTTTCTTGGACATTGCCTCTACCTCCGTATCCTTGTGTGAGACGTGTGCGTGTCTCTAGAAAATAAATTACTTTATAAATAAAGTGACTGATCTAATGATACAGTTACAAATTCACAGAATCACAGAATATGCTGAGATGGAAGGGACCCACAAGGATCATCAAGTCCAACTTCTGGCCCTGCATAGGACCATCCCCAAGAGTCTCTTCATGTGCCTGAGAGTATCAACCAAATGATTCTCGAACGCTGTCACACTTGGTTCTGTGGCCACTTCACTGGGGAGCCTGCTCCAGCACACAACCACCCTCTGGGTGAAGAAACTCTAATATCCAACCTAAACAACGCCACACTGGTGATGGGACCCATGGGCCATTCCCACGGGTTCTATCACTGGTTGCCACAGAGAAGAGATCAGTGTCTGTCCTTCCCCTTCCCCAAATTCAAAGCTATTCTAATCTTGTTAGATAGTATTTACATTTTCTGTGATACTAGGAGGTGAATCTACCATCTAGAATATCTTCAGAAATAATGAAATTTATTTCTTCCAATTCCTTCTCTATTTATACTAAAGGTTATTTTCACAAAATTAGGCAGGTCTGTGAGCAGTTCTGTGTTTGTGTAGTGGGTTTGTGTAGCAAGTTTTTGGTATCAGAGTGGAGCTACAGGTATGACTCCTGTGAGATACTGCCAGAATCTTCCCGTCATGTCCAAAGGAGTCAATTCCATCTGGCTCAAAGATGGACTTAACACTGGCCAAGGCCAAGCCCAGCGGTTATGGTGGTAGTGCCTCTGGGATAATATATTTTAAGGGGGGGAGATAGAGAATTCAGGAGAGAAGTTAAACCCAGGAAGAAGGGAGGGGTGGGAGAAAGCTGCTTTAAGATTCGGTTTTATTTCTCATTGTTGTACTCCGATTTGATTGGTAATAAATTAAACTAATTTTCTCAAGTTGAGTCTGTTTTGCCCATGAGGGTAATTGGTGGTGGATCTCTCCCTGTTCTTATTTCAACACATGAGCCTTTCATTATATTTTCTCCCCACTGTCCAGCTGAGGTGGGGAGTGACAGAACTGGTTTGGTGGATACTCAGTGTCCAGACAGGGTCAAGCCACCACACAGTCCCTACACTGCTGTGACATCATACTCATAGCAATTGTGTTTACTTTGAATAGGAATTTCTTTGGAAGATTGTTCAGGTCAGCTCACACAAATGTGTCTGGATTACTAAAAGTCTTATTTCCCTTAATCACACAGGCTCTTTCCCCCCCCCGCCTTTTTTTTTTCCTTCTGTGAGGAAATACTATTAGACACTAGTCTTGTAGTTTCATGTTTCCACTTTTCTTCCCGTAATTCTCACAACTGATTTTTCATTATACCACATTTCATCTTTTGACTTGCTAACCCATGTTGTTGAGAAGATGAAAAAGGCATCTCTGCGGTATAACTTCTAATACAAGGCCTTAGAGTGGATTTTTAAAGTAGTTAAGAATTTTTGATGCAAAGTCTGGTTTTATGGTTACCTGTAACATTTTTAGTGGATACAATAGAGAATCAAGAACATTTTATAAAGAGATTTAAAATCTTTCTTTATTTGAAAATATTTTTTTTCCAGTGTATCTTGATCTCATTCTACCAAAATCAAATATCTCATGGGAAGCTTCAGACTTAAGCATATATTATTTTCATGTGACTCACACCAAGAGTTACCCCACCTTTAAATTGTGTGTTAAAATACGTAAGTCAGCCAGTCAAAATGCAGAAGCAATATAGCATAACCTATGTAAATGATGCAACATGATCTGCAAGTTTCATGATAAAAATTAGTTCAAAGTGGTTATTTGTGAGTAATAAGGACTGGAGTATTTTACTACTAACATAATGTGCTTCTTGGTGTTTGCAATGTTTGACCAGCAAAACTTTACTTTATAACTATATATAATTGTTATATATTTATTATATCTGTGTAATTTCTTTGCTCAGTGAAGTCAATATTATTATTTTTACATTTTTAAACAGTTTTAGTTAATCACATAAACATAGTAAAGATGAGCATTTTTAATTAGGTCTATATCCAACATGTTTGGCGAAGAGTGAAAAAAACTGCCTTTTACCATAAACACTCACCAGCTTTTAAGAAAAACAGTTTGGTTCTTTCCTATCATGAACTTGTAATGATCAATAATTACACTGGCTCTGTCTCAGGGCTAAAACAAAGACAATTTATTCAAAAGTATTTCAGTGTAAAATAGGTTTGGTGTAAGTAGGAGGTTGGGTTATGCTAAAGAAGGGATGGACTAAGCTAATCAAGAGAATACATTATGTTAACTGAGGGGAAACTAGGCAAGAGACATTCATCCATTGTTCATAGACACCAGGTGGAGGGGGACAACAGGTCTTGCCAAACAGGTTTTGCGTACAGGGCTGGGAATACACAGAAACTACAAATCACGTCAAATGCAAATCGTCTTTGGAGGTCCGGAGAAGGGTTGATGTCTGTGCTGTGGATTAACTCTTATTGTCCTTGGGAGTCTTCCTGCCTTTGGTATTCGCCCAAAGCTCTGCAGATATCTTGGCCAGGCTCCTCGTTGCTGGTTTTTGCCCCCGCATGAACTGTCTGCTTGAATGTCTTTTTCAGAAATATATGACACCTTTCTATTACTGGTGAGCAGGTGTGGCTGTCAACAAGAGCATTGGCAGCAGCATCCCTGCCACAGCAGTGTGACCAGAGCCATCAGCAATGTCTGTGCTGTCCTCAGACCAAACAAGGAGCCTGAGCCCTCGCTGCATCTGCAAAGTTTATCAGAGCTCTCTGT
>VWZG01011719.1:241192-343328 GCA_013396735.1 Grallaria varia | reverse complement strand
CAAATTAAAAAAAAAAAAAAAAAAAAAAAAAAAAAAAAAGGGAGAAATCATCTCATCTCCATTTCCAAGAGCTGCTAATTACATAGAGCATATTAAATCAAGTCCACTTGGGAAAGACTTCCTTAATTAATTAATTTAATTAGCAATAAGGCAGAAGAGGGAGATATGGTTATCAGGAGATAATCATACCTTTGGGACACCGGATTGCAAAGTTTTCCTTCATCTTTTTTATGATTGTGGTTTACCACTTTTATGTGGTTTTGATAAATAACCTATAGATTCTATTGAACAGACCTACATTTGATAGTGAGCTTCCTCTGAAAAGCTTCTTTAGAACAAAGCATCTATCATCAAAAATTAAACAAGTGATTTGTAGTCTGCTTGAGTGTAATAACTGGGGGAAATAATGAAGTATAGTGTGACCTCTTCTAAGCTGCACTACTGGAGAATAGTCACAGATGGATACAGAAAAACAATAAGAAAATACCACTGTGTTTTGGCATTTTTCCTGAGGCATTACTTTTACTGGCAACATGTGAAACAAATTACTTCAAATTCATTTTTAAATAAATAGTTTTTGACAACTATTCAATTAGATGACCATATTTTTAATCACAAACAAAATCTTTACTCAGTAGTGCATGGTTCGTGGGGAGTTTGGGTTTTTTTGGGTGTTTTTTTGGGCTAGGTACAGGCTGTATCTTTTCCAGAATCTGAGTGGGCTGAGGCAAGGCCAGGAGGATCATATGCCTCTGCACAAACCCCAGGCCTGCATATTTTGCAGTGTGATGCATCCCTCTACTTAGGAGACCTACAGTGCCATTCAAACTGTTGAGTATAATTTCCTGTAGGAGGGTTGCTCCTTTAGATTAGGTGCTCAAGAAGAGCATGCCCCTTAAGAAAACCTTGAGGCAGGTGAGCTTTAGTTATCACTACCCATGTTAGGGGGTTGGAACGAGATCATCTTTAAGGGTGCCTTCCATCCCAAACCATTCTGTGATTTAACATGCACAAAGGAAGCAATATATCTGGCTGTGTTTGAAATCAGTCAGTTTTGACTCACTTTTTTTTTTTTTTTCTTAACTGAAAGTTATTTACTTTCTAGGATGAATAATCAATGAGCTAAATGAAAGCTTTTCATTCAGCATTTAAATATTTTATATTCACCAAAACTGAGTCAAATTTCACAACAAGAATTATTATACAATACAGGAACTTTCTTACCCACCTCTTTCAGCACTCCCCCCTAAACTGAAATTGTTTCCCTACTCTTTCTATACAGTCTAATGTAAAAGAATAGCCAAAATTTGCACCCTACAGTGAAGCAATTGCACTGTATCTCACACCCACCACATCATAGACAATGAAACTCCCCTCATTACTGCTACAACCCAACACCTATATTGTTATTTGCTTCCTCCCTGTCTGGTTCGCTTACTTTTCTTTCTCCCTGCTTTTTGCACTTACAAAGTCCCTTCTCTCTTCCATTACAGTAGCCTTATTGTTGTAACAATAAGAGAGATTATGTCTACTATGGAAGAGGTCCACGACCTCCTCCGCCTCTACTCCCAGCAGTTTGTATGTGAGCCAGCTCCCATCCAGCAACAGAAGCCCTGTGCAAGCAGGGTGGGATGCCTATACAAATATATTCTGCCTCCTGTCCTTTCTGTTCATCTCTTCTATTTCAGCTTTCTTTGTGTCTGTAAGTCTTTCAGGCTCTGTGATTTTCAAGACCCTAACACTTGATCTCTTTGCTACGCTTCTAGAGAAATCCAACTTCTTCAATCCCCAGCTGCTTTCTGAGGGGTTAGCGAATACAGATTTCACCTCAGACTTGCCTCCATCCTTTTGTACTCATCAAGTGAAGGTATAAAGAAGTGCTGAGGGCCTTAAACGACCATTTATTCAGAGATAGAAATACCGATGTCAGTTCCTTGCCTCTTTAGCACAAGGAGCATGAGGCAAAGGAAGCCAAAGACAGTGATAAAACAGGGAAAAACCCAAACAAACTGTAACTCACTAAATGTACTAACCCAGGTCAACTAAATCAACAAGATGCCAGCAAAGTAATTCTCCTTGTGTGCTTTAATTAAATGATCCTCAAAAGTATACAGTCTTTAAAAAAAGAGAGATTTACTGCTGGTCATTTAATACTTCAGCTCTCATATTGTCAGGTAAAAGATTTAGGGCCCATCCACATGATGTCTTTGCATTTGATGGGTTGTCTGTCCTCTGCTCTGTCCTCTGCTCTGTCCTCTTTGCCCTGCTGGCCTAAACAGAAAGGAGGCAACGAGGCAAATCAACTTCTTACATTGCGATCTACATTTTTTCCTAAAGCATAATGTTCTCTCATTTTTGAGTCTCAAATGAGACTCAATAATATATATCCCACAGGAAAAGATCAGGCATCTCCTGAAGATTTCTGACTTCAGTAGGAACAGTACTAAAAGATTACTGTAATTTTGAAAACTGGCATGACTTCTTGCTCCAAGTAAAATATTTATGTATCTCTCCTTTACTCCTACTTTCATTTCAAGCGCCCCAGATGATAGCTGAATGCGTGACTACAAGACTGCAAAGAGGCAGAAGGTTCTGAAAATGACATCCAGGCACCATGAAATTACAGTCTTCAGAGCGTATCAATAAGAAGCTAATTCCATATAATTTCTCACTCTAGTTACAATTTTGGTCATGACAAAGAAGTGTCAGAATTTTAATGCATATTATGTTTTGTGCTTTATGCTATTTTGCTGTGGTACTTCGACCTTTTTAATATGCTGTATTTTGGTTGGATGGTCATTCTAGCCTTCTTACTAAGAGTAAATTTTCGAGGAATGCAAGTGGCAAGGAAGAAGTGGCACTGAAGTGTTTCCAAATGCGTAGCTTTTTCTGTGGATATAGGTTGGGGGGTGGGAGGAAGGTGAAGATTCAGCAGAACAGGTATGAAACTTAAAAAAAAAAAAAAAAGAGCTGTTGGTTTAAAAATCTTTTTTTTTTTTTCCTATTTGACATTGCTTTCAATTTTAAATAACTTGAACAGTAGGTTCCAGTTGATAAAAAATAATCAGAAGTGAATTTTCAGTTATGTCATATTAAGACCTGATTTGTAATCACCCTTAGTCGTACTATACTTGGTCCAGTTGTATTGGTCCCCTCACACTCTTAAGCATTTCTTCTTAAGTGATTTACTCAGCTACAGACTCCTGAGGTCCTGCTGGTTTAACCTTGTATGGGAACAAGATGCCCCATGGAGCAGTTGGGCGGGATAACGCAATGTGTGGCACAAAAATTGAGCGAGCAAGAAAGGGATCTTAGACTCTGAACACAGCCAGTTCTTGACACAGGCCTGTTCTCTAATCACCCTGGCAGAACATTTCTTTGGGATTCCTGAAAAAAAGTGCATTTTATTTGCACAAAACTGTGGCAGCTGCCTTGTCTGTATTCCACAGCCATCAAGTCCGGAGCCTAATTTTAGCTGAGGCTAGATAGAGTCACTGGGATATTTTACCAGATACATAAGAAGGTGTCCTGGTTTCAGCCTGGATAGAGTGATTTCTTTCTTAGTAGAGAGTACTCATTAGGGACAAGTGCATTCCATTCAGCCTATTTGCCAGCTTTTAACAGCCAGTCAAACACATCAGTTCAGACCCTCAGCTGAGCCCTGTCCAACTGACTTTAGATGGACACGTGCCCACTGAGAATACAGTTCTGCATTTGTGTATCACATGCCCACCAGGAATCTAGCTCAAATGCTGGGAATACACATTTAGCAGCATGGATGCCTAGCGGGCTCCACAGAACCCTGTTCTGCAGCTCTGGAACTCTCTGCGTCGGCGGTGTGAAGCGTGCAGCGTAGCTGTCTGATCTGCTGGGGAGATGAGCAGGCAGGAGGTGGATAACAGTGCACATGTACTAATTGGAGCACAGCTATTAGCTGGCAGCTGTTGGCAAGCTCTTACAAACCACTGTTTCAACATGCTGTAGCTCTGTGCCTTCCTGCAATAGCGTTTTCCTACACCTAGGTCAGATATAGTCCGTGCTAGTCCACAAGGCTGTTGGAGCTCTTGAAAGGACACAGACTGGGATTGGGACTGATGGGGGCACTGGGTCAGCACAATTTAAATCCATGGTCTGCTTATGGGTTTAAGTCCCTGTTTGAATGCCCCTGACTCAGGTGTAAGATGTCTCTGCCTCAGTGCTGTTTAGTTACAACTTCCATCGCCGCGCTTGCCTCATGCCTATAAACTGGAAATACCAACATTAGCCTGAAACCTGTGTAATACTCTATTCAACAGAGTAGATTAGGAATGTTTACTGGGTTTTACAATATTGTGAATACACAGGGTAAGTCAATTTTAATTTCTTTAAAGAAAAACTAAAGTTGTCACAGGTGCTTCACAATATTCTAAAATTAGTTAATGAAGTTTTCTTAGTCTGCTTTTTCCCACTCTGGCTCTAGTTCTGGTTCCAGTTTCCTTGTAAATACTTTCTTAGACCAGGTTCAGAAATCAAAAGTACTAATAATTTCACAAATGGACTCTTTCTTGATGAGAGGTGGATGGGGAAGGGGTAGTTCAGATCTTCACTGTTGCATATTTGATGCTGTTCATCTTTCTTAACAAAACTATCTATTTGAATATGAATTCATGTTATAAAATTAACACATTAAAGATCTGCATAAATCTTATTGAAAAGCTAGCAAAAATGAAATATAACATTTATTTTATCCCAGTTTATAAAGAAAAATGTCTTCCGAGAAGAACTAGATTATATTTTTACACAAACAGAAGTCCAGATTTAAGTGAATTACCATGGTATTTGAGAGACTATCAGAAAATTTCAGATACTTAATGAATTCCTTGTAGCATAATCCCTCAAATGTCTTCTGTTACAGCTATCTGAAAATATTTCATAACTTTTCAACTTACTTGTAGGAAATTTGTTATCACCTGTGATTTAATACTAGTTTGAAAAAGAAGCAATGCAGCAAGAAAAAATTTTAAGACAGTAATTTCCCTTATCACAATTAATTTTCTCTGAAAATTATTTTTAGTACTTTTATCCAAAATGAAATCTTGAGCCAAGCTTTTTGAACCAGTTACAAAATGTAATTTAGCTCAGTTCCCCGGTTTGGTTCATTAAATGGTAGAAATATAATTTTGTCAGCCAGCCTATTAAATTTTGTGTTTTCTGGGCAGAGAATAAGTTACTGGATGAAGACTGCAAAGCTGTGTAGAATGAGAATTTTGAATCATTATAACACTATGCAATGTTTTCATGTGGACACAGACTACAGAACAGGAGAAGCTGCAGATTTGTGTGTGTGTGCGCGTTTTGAATAGATCTTGGTTTATTTTTGCTTATGTACCTTCTGTCATCTGACACACCTGACAGGCTGATACCATTTGGGAGTTATGCAGGTGCTTGGAGATCTTGGAAGTCACATAGATGTTCTTGAATATTATGCAGTGCATCTTAAGGGTGGTGTAATTATTTGAAGTTTACCCAAAGCTGGAATGGAAATAAAATTATTAATGTTTCAGGTCTCTATGAATGTTTCAGATTTACTATTCTAGAATCTTGTACATAGAAGAATGTTGGATTTTCTCCCAGGTTAGTTTCATCCTTATTATGTCCATAGAGACAAATCTGAAGCCCCAGAGGATGACGCTGCCAGTTACTTTCAGGCTCTGAGTCAGCCACTGGATAGTGTGGGTGTTTGCTTCAGCATAAAAGAGGAGGAAATTAAAATCCAGAGTTTCCATCTCGAATCCAGGGCTGGTTAAGATACTTGGTAGGTAACACAGCATATAGTTAGCAGCCAGTATGGCTGCAGGACCCAAGTTTGACATAATTTTCACATTCTAGTGATAATTCCACTCAACATATTTCTTTGTCTGGACACTATTCTGAGGTTTTGTTTCACTCTGGATAGAGACCAAGTATTTAATTCAATAGTCTGCATTCTGCTTTAGGAGTGCAGATTCCTTTTCTATTAGTTTCACAAAATTCAGCCTTGCATTGTCTGAGAATCTTTGGTTACTTACACCCAAAAGTAAGATGGTTTTCAAAGTATTTATTTACTCATTGGAATTGTGACACAAAAACTTAAAAGGCACTGAACCTCTTTATTTTTTCAAGAGCTTAATGAGATAAACACATTGCAAATGTCCAATATTCAACTCTCCAATTTTCTGTGCTTTTCAGTTATCTCCAGGTGTGACAGTAGATGGACAGTAGAAACTGGGTTTCATACCTAGCAATCTTTTGTAGGAAGTGTGATCTTGCACAGCATCATCCAAGTGTTACTTAAGAGCATAAAGAGAAAGTCCATGTTTTGGACTGAATGTAAACACTTTGCTCTGCAGAAAGTTTATTCTGAAAGATGAAAATCACGTGGTTGGTGTTTGATCTCTCCCAAGAATATTCTGCAACAGCAGAGTTGCCAGCCTGTTTGACTTGTGCTGGTTTTCTTTGTCACTACTTTTCTGTGGCCTTCTAAAAGTCGTGCACAGGACTGCTTACGAACCCTTCTGCTGGAAGAGACTGGAGCAATTGAAAAAGAATTTGAAGTTACACACAAATATTTAATATTTTCTATCTTTAAGAATTACATCCCCCAATACTCCACAATTCAGCATCTTTAATTCACCTGACAGCTGCAGTAATTAAGCAAGGCAGTGATGTTTACTCCATGGTAAAAATGAAACTTCCATTGTTGCATAGAAATCTGTGATGAAGTTTGAATGGATAGTTTGATTGCATCTATCTTGAAACTAACACCTTTCTGAAACTTTTGTTGGCATCCTGGAAGCCATTACTTTTAAAACTTCAGAAAATTGCTTCAGAGAATTTTTTGAATGTATGCTGATTAATACATTTTTGAACATCAGAATTAAAAAAAGTAAGATTTTTTCTCATGGTTTCTTTGGCAGTCTTTAATAACAGTTACTTTGGCTTACTGAGTTCTCACATAAGTCTCCACCTTTTAAGAAAGACTTTCTTGGTGACATTACTGAATATTTTGAGCAAAGGCAGAATGCCTGCCATAGATGTCTGGATGTGTGATTTATCTGCCTCTGTTTTTTGGGAAGCTGTAAGCAACTCAAATGAAAACATGTAATTTTTATTATAAATTAAATTCCTGATTCAGTGCACAATGAGGCATTGATTCTGCCTCTAGATGTCCATGTCAGCAGAATTAGGACATAAACCTCACAAATGTGTCTGTGAGAAGGCAAAATGACTGGCTTTCTGCTTGAAATTATTTTAGATTTTAAACTTTGGTGCTGGCTTAAGGTTTTTCTTTTTTTTCCCCTCTGGAAATAGCTCTATGCTCTTATGTGAAAGATAAGGAAAGGTTTGCTCGTCTCTTAGGTATTTTGCACCACCTGTCGTTGACAAACAGACTAGCAGTCTGTAAGTACTTTCTTCCTTCAAACTGTATTTTTTTTTAAAAAATTGGTTTATCTGTAATTTGCTTTATTTTATGCTAATAAGAGGGGCTGTCATTAATTATCATTTTAATCACTATAGGTATTTCTGGTAATTGCATGTTTTCATTGCTGTCATATTCTCTTAGAGGAAAGATACTAATTCATAAATATTCAGTCTTCTGCACTCGTTTCCATCATAAAAGCATCAGTGCTTAAGTTATTTACAGTGAGAGTAATATAATTACAGACGCTACTCAAAAAACATAAATGCCAGAAATATTTATTATTAGCAGAGTGCTTATGCTTTCATGCCAGTTGTACTTTGGATCTGTGAAGAAACACTGAATATGGGAAAGCTGCAAACTTTTAAAAAACCCAACAACAACAACAAAACAAACAAACAAACAAACAGAAAAGGAATTATATAGAAAATGGAGAAGGTCAAAATAGTAGCCTTTGAAATATAGAAATACACGTAAATTGTGAAAAACATCCTAAATCTATAGAAATGCCATCTCTTTGAGGATTCAATCTGAGGACCTGTGCCCTTGTGATCCAAAGATGATTGTAAAAGTCGTACCCACCCTACATACTAAAATCTGCCTTAAGGGCCTCTCAGCATAATCTAACCTCTTCTCTTTCATTTTTGCAGAAAGATCAAGCATGTCATAGACATACTACATATTTCTTACCATTTCAACAACCTACCCAAGGCTGTTTGAGAACCTTAAAAAGGTCCTTCTGTCCAACAAATTACATCAGTGTCCTTTGATGCATGACAGTTGTGATTTAATACTCAATCAGTTACGCAATTTTTATTCTAAGAAAGATCACATACCTACAAGCCCTGGATCAGCTTAGATCTTGCCAGCATCAGAAGGAAGTTCTGGAGGTCAGGACAGGGACCCCAATGAGCTCCCTGTGGGAAATTTGTTGTGTAGTACGGCAGAAAGGTCTCCGTTGCCTGGTTCAGCTCCGCGCTAATGATCAGAGGCAGTAGTTACAGATAAAATGCATTAACCCTTAGCCATAAGAAATCTGTGTAGAGAATTGTCTTCCCCAGAAGCAGGGGACGTCGCCCCAGGCACTCCATCCCTGCCCCAGGACTCCTGTTACCTACAGAGGTCCACTCATGCTGCTGAGCCATCCAAGCTGGTGCCAAGAAAAATGTGCAGTCTTGCAATGACCTTGTCCAGCAGAGGGGTGAGTCTTGTGATCTTCCTGTTGTTCTGAGTGTGAATCCAAACACATACAGAGGCTTCGGTTTTCACTTCCATCCCCTTTTATTTCTCCTCAGTGCATACAAGTGTGTGTGCATGCATGTGCGCACCTGCATCCACAGAGTCAGGCCAAGGTGAAGGAATGTTAGTGCTAAAGCAAATCAGGGCATGCTCAGAAGTTGTACGAACATTTTCTCCAAGTTTTTAATTATAATAGCAAGTGTGTTTCTAACAGTAATAAAAAGGGGGCTTCATCTTCAAGAAGAGTGTTCACAGTTCACGTTTTAAAGTCACAAGGGAATGACTGCTGAGCCAAAGCACCTAATTATTAAACATTCATCCTGCCTTTTCCTCACAAACAGAATATCTGATGGCTCAGTTTGCCGGTTAATGCACAGTGGCCAGGGGAACAGTTTCCACATGCCTGTCTGTTTGTTTCTTCAAAACCTGAGCCTTGAAGCAGAGCTCCTGTGAATTCTCCAGGAAGTCAGGATGGAGAGAGATCAGGGCTGCTTTTGGCGTGAGGACCAGCTCAGCTGGGATCTAGCAGGAAAGGGTGGAGACTCAGGTAGAAGAGACATGGCAGGGAAGGAGTCAGATACAGCCAGTGTTCTACAAGCCTGCTCATTCCCTTCCTGATCCTTATGTTGTCATCCATCTAAATCTGATGTTTCGCTCACTTCTGAACAAGGAAACTGAGTACTGGCTTACAAATAGGAAGTTATTAAGACTGCCAAGACTTTATTGATGCTATAATAATTTAAATGAACATTAATATCTAGAATCTTCACAGTTTTGGGTTTCTTTTTCTATAAAGCCACTTCTTAAACATATCAAACATATGCTTTTAATACTTAAACATCATGAGGGTTTTTTTCTTTAAATTTTTGGTTGGATTAACACCTATTGAATAAATATTAAATAAATATTTTATATTTATATCTGTTTTAAACAGGGCACTGAAGAAAATGCTGAAGACAGAAAAAAAATATTTGCTGAGAGTTTCTTTTTTGTTTTCATTTTATGAAGGAAAAATGTAGAACCCATTGAAAAATCAGAGGGGGTAAGCAAGTTGATAATTGTTAAACCTTAATTTTTATTTTTTTTCTTTTTTTTTAACTTACTCTCCAATATGCAAGTGTGAAAGTTTGGATGTGGCTGCTCAGAGCTTGTAAAACGGAGGATTGGTGTAGCAGCTGTGCTTAGTGATATAGTACCTGTGCTTGGCTTTATATGCCAACACCATCAAAGAAGCAATTGGGAAGATGTCTCTGAATGAACAAACAAATGGTGGCTTTAAATTCAGAAGGGGAGTTATGCAGAGAAGTGATGGAGATGGGAGCTGAAAGTAAAAGATTTGCAAAACCAGTCATAAGAATTCTTCTCCTTCCTGTCTGCTTTATAAATTTCTGAAATGTATTACAAATTTATTAGATAAGTGCCCAGTTTGACCCAGGTGGTCATCCTCCCATGAAGCCAGAATTTGTTGCTTATCATATCTTATGTCAGACTCCTGACTGCAGGCTGTATGAATATTACTTATTCCTTTAGAAAAAATACAAGCATCTAGTTTGTCAGAATCGAGAAATATATAAATAAATAGTTTGCTGCAGTTCAGTATAGAGTTTAAATTAATCTTTAAAAAGTAAAATGCTCTTTGTTATTTTAGGTAACAACTTGTCTGAACTGTCCAGAATGACTAATGAATGAGATAACAGATATGCCTATTACTCCTTCATTGTGCTCAGCATAAAAGTTTTTTCTCCCTGAAGCCCCACAATAGCACCATATTTGATTTGAATATTAATGTTTTGCTCTGAAAATATTAATTTAAATAGAAATTTCCTTCATCTGATATTGTAAGAGATTTCACATAGAAAAATGATGGAGTATGAAACATAATGAGCAGCATCAGCCTAATAAATTATGTAGTAAGACATCAGAAAAGAAAATACATTTACTTTTCATTTCATTTTCATTCCACATTTATGCATGTAAGACTGAAAATAGCTAAATTACATGCTAGTCTTATTTATTTTTAAGTTTTGAAATTGCAAGTAAGCTACCTCCTACTTAAGCCTCTTGTCTGGATACAACAGAATGATTAAGCCCACATATCTGTTATATTTTGTTTGTATTTGTGCACCAGTCATGCACAAGTAACATGGAGATCTAGTGGTTTAGTGAGGGCTGCAGGACACCGTGAAATGCTAATGGATGACAAGTTGGTAAAAAAGATACTGAGCAGTTGATATCCATGAGGTTTTAGAGTGATTTTCACATCCTGGAGGTGAGTTCCTTAAAGGTAATGTGATGTTACTTCCAAATGGTAGATTGTATTTTGTTTTTGTGACCTCATAGGAGGTGTATTAATCAAGTTTCAAATGTGCTCATTTTTTATGATATTTTCTGCTTTCAAATCTGCATCATAAAAACTTTTTATCCCCTTTTTTACATGTAACACTTTGGATTTTCTTAGCAGAAACACAAAAAATACAAATAGCTGTGTTTTGTGATTTTGTTTGCAATGAAATAATGTGTTGTAATTTCTGAATATTGTTATAAAGGAGCACTTTAGATCAACTCTAAACTAGAATTCTAAAGAGTTAATTGTACAGAAACCATCATGAGTTTGGAGGTGTTAGCAGAAAAAAAATAAAAAATTAAAAAAACAAATTAAAAAAACTGTTTGACTTTGTTCCTTCTGCTTTCCTCAAGATAATCGATATATGACGATTTATTCAAAATTTAAAATTTTCCTAAGGATGCATGTTAAGAAGATATGTTGAGATTTGTCAAATTATACACTTGTGAGCACAGAACACACTGTTTATAGAGTGGCTGATGTCTGGAAGATTAGTGTAAGAAAAACTGAGTGTAAAAGGCTTCCTTTAAAGTGGTGATTCACATCGTAATTTTTTTCATTTAAAAATTGATTCTGCACTTAAGAAAAATTACAACAGTCATTTCTCAATCCTGCTCTTAACTTTATTGTTGAATTTGAAGGACAACAGTAAGTGCCTATCGACCAAAACTGATTAGTCAGTCAAAGTCTAGATATAATGTGGACTACATGTGAAAAATCAGTCTTTGGTTATTACTAGTCAAGGAAGTTCATATCATATTTGTGTGAACACGAATCAAGTTCTTCATTCCATCATATAGATTTAAGTGCTTAGATTTAGGATTCTAAATCTGCATGTATGTAGGGCTAAGATTCTTCTTTTGAGAATGGAGAGCTTGTGATCATTTTGGTCTCATTACGAGGTGCTGCTCCAGTAAGATTCCTAGATTCTAAAAATTCCAAGTATTTAATTTGTCTTTGACTCTGTTAATCGATTACATGTAAAAACAAGTTCAAAAAACAAAGTGTGTTAGTTGTAAGTAGAAATATGAGGTCTAGTCATGTTTTATTATGCGTAGAATAAATTCTGTTGATTTTTTTTTGAGTTGGCAGTAAATTATATTTCATATTAGCTACAGCAAACCAAAGATAATTCAGAGTTGCTCTTGTCCTCTCACGGACACTGACAAAGGGGCTGGAGCACTATTTCTCCCTGTCATCTCAATTTCTGCCTCATGCCCCTTAGGGAAAAAGCAGTCAGGAGTCTTTTCTATTTTTTTTTATTTTTTTTTTTCCTACTAGAAAATACCATAACTGAAGAATTCAGGCAGTTTTAAGTACCTTTTTAGTGCACCGTTTTTAAAAGTCTGTGTGTTGAGACACAAAATCATAGATTCATCAAATCATCAAGGCTGGGAGACCTTCAAGGTCATCCAGTCCAACTGTCCACCCAGTGCTGCCTCTGTAACCCCTAAACCACTAAACCACATCACCCCGTGCCAGATCCGGAACACAGAGTGCTGGTCAATTGTGTCCTATTTAAATGCCATGCCTAAAACTCCCCAGAGGGTGGGGGAGTCTCTTTCTCTATAGAATAATCAAATTCTTCCTTTTCTTTGGATAGCGAGTATAATTTTTTTATTGTTAGAAATGTCTGGCTTTATGAATTAGTGTACAATTATAATTCATGCATATGTAGTTACTAAAATGATCGACTGACTGGTTTCCTGGGATTTCTACCGACTTTGGAGACTGCACATCAATGACTATAAAAAACAAACAAATACACAGTTAATAATAATTTCCATAAGACTGCTCAAAAATCGTAATCCATGCATTAACATGCTGAAAAATGATTTAGGACAGAGTATAAATGCCTCTGGTTTGACTCTTTTACAAAGAGAACTTTGCAAAATGAACAAATTTATTTAAGTTGATGGATAATATTTCATAAAATCAGCAATTCTCCTTGCCAGAGGATACAAGCCTAATCTTTTTACCTGAAATATTGTGCAATAATAAAACTGTAGAAATAAATTAGTGGTGTATTACTCTATGTGGGATAAAGGTAAAATAGGGGAAATATTTAGGGGCATGCTAAGAACAAAAATCATACAGAATGAAAAAACAGCCAGAGATCTCTTGCATTATGTAATATTTTTCATTTTAGGCCAGCTTTAATGGGTAATTCAGCTGAAGCACATACTGCACATTCAAATTATAGTAACTTCCAAGCTCAGATTCGTATTTAATAATATTAACCTATTTAAGAATATAGTTTAACTCAAGTTAATACCGCTAAGGAGGATATAGGGGTAAGATCTGTCTGCTGCCACTTGCCAAACTGTTCTGCGGTATGGCTGGTATTTTAGGTAACTCAGGTTTGATATAAAGTCATGTTTTGGCCTTGATTTATAGTTTTCTCTCACTTTGTTGAAATTGTGATTTTTTAAAGGCCTATCATATCCTGTGTAATGAGGTGTTTCATTCCAAGATATAATTGCTAAGCATGGCAAAGGTATGAACCATTCTCTTTTAATATTTTAGGGATTTTTCTAACAGAGAAAAGAGAAATGTTGCCAGGATATGTTAAATTGTAGAAATGACATTTGTTTGAACCCAAGGGGGAGAATTACCTACTGAGGCATCTCTGAGGTTGGCTGTTTTGATAGAAGGGTTTTAATAGTACATTTAAGTAGTCAGTGTGACCCTACAGGACTTCTACAAAATTTTTGTCAGGCATTCTTATCTTGGAAATCATAGAATCAGCTGGCTTGGAAGTGACCTCTGAGATCCCAAAGTCCAATAAATGGGAAATAATTGGTATTGGTCCATAATAATGTATCATAAATTTCACCATGTGTATGTCCATAAAATGTGAACTAGATAATTTCATTTATAAATTGCATGTTTTATGACTCATTCTTTGGTGCTTTCCATCTGTTGGCTGTCTTACTCTGAAGAAACTAAGACATAGCAAATTCTTAATGAGTTTATTCTTTCTAAAATTACATTGATTTGAATGATAAAGAGTATCTTCCTTCCAAATGAAAGCTTTAACTTTTCATGAAAACTGTTATATGATTGGTCAAGGCAAAAGTGAGAAGTCTTAATTAAGACTTATCTAATTTCAGTCTAATAAAAAAGGCAAGAGTTTAAAACAATAGTACACAAAATTCACCATCTGTCGCAAGTCTTTTTAGAATTCAGAATTTTCATTTAAGTAGTTTTAAGTGTCTGTAAGGTTTACTGGGAATAACACTTGAAAAATGGAATATCTTCTGTTGTTTGTATTTTGTTTTGGTTTTCCTTTTTTCTTTTTTCTTTTTTTTCATTCCCTCCTTTTTCTTTTAGGGATATTCAGTCATTTCTACCATGTTCCAGTTTTCATTCAATTAATAATAAAAGTAGTTTAATTACTCCAGTAGTTTCTTGCTCCAATATCTTTCACAGTTTTCCTGGATACATCAAAACCTGAAGTATAGCTTAGAGATTAAATTATATTTTTAATTTGTGTCGTTTTGTATTACACATTGATAGCAACTTGACCAGATTGCTTTACTCTTTTTTACACTTATCTTAATAAACTTGCTAGCCAGTCACTGCAACAAGCATTTTTTCCCCTCTTCCCTTGTTTATTTCTGAAAAGTTCTACTTTTTTTCTTCATTGGTTATAATTAAAATGTTATGATTTTATCAGGTAGTTTTATTCCAAGATGGATCAGCATTTGTCTCCTGAAAAAAAACATTTTCAACGTGTCTCACATCATGTGCTTGAAAAAGTTAATGTTGGAGATATAAGAATATGCATAGTGACTGTTGTTTTGTTTATAGGGGACCTCACTGAAACACCTTTTGGGGAAACCTCTCTAAATTAAATCTTGATCCAGACTTAATAATTTCTGACTTCCTGAAGTAGAGCACTTTTGGAAGAAATCTTCAGTAGTTCTATGCCTTGTTTACGTTCGAGTGGAGTTATTCTTCACCATTTAAACGCAAAACTAGGAGTCAAAAAACACTCTTGCTAGTAGGATGAAGGGCTACACACTGAAGACAATGGCTCTATGAAAATGATGTACTCTTGAATAAAAAGATGTAAATAGGTGAAGAAAAATTAAACTCCCAACTGAACAATCTAGAAGAACCAAGTTTGATGATATTATTCCTTTCACCTTCCAAGCCATTTGGAATTTTTTAAGTAGTTATTGTTGGTATAACGCTAACTTTTAAAAATCAAAATTATTCTGTGCCAGAGACATAAGCTTTCCAACAATTTCTGAATCAAGTCCAAGAGTTAATCCTAACTTTAATATTTCTAATTAATCAGTCTCAGCTATAGCAACAGCAACCTGCAAAGGATGAGATTGCTCTGGAGTTCATCTGCATGCAAACAAATCCATTTTCATGCCAGAAATATCCTTAAAACTGGTGTCTGAAAGTTACTAATGCTTTAAATTGTGTATAAGTGGAAATCTTTCTAAAAGAACTATTTAATTCTCTGAGTAAACATAAACGCCAAACCATGCTTAAGAGGAGGGAAAACCTCAGAACATTCACTGTTTTACATAAGCCCATTGTCAGGCATTGTCTGACAGTTATTTTAAAAGAACTTTGGGTCTAAATGGAGTGTGCACTGGATGCAAAATCCAGTGGAGCTCTACTAACTCAAAAAGCTTCCGTTTACCTTTCTGTGCTACAGCAGTGAACTATGATGGGGAGGAACTGGCAAGTATAATCCATACAGAGATATAAAACTACCAAAGAGAGCGCACTTGCCAGAGCTTCCTCTCACAGCTTCAAAACCCTGCAGGCTCACTGCCTAGCCCTGAATTGTTTCCCACAGACAGTTGCAAGGACACCTGAGAGAATATCAGGCTGTGGCAGTTTAAATTTTAGGCTTTGGTGAGGTTTGTTGCTCTTTAGGCCTTCCTTAACAACTGGGGTCAAAAACTAAGGAAGTATTCCATCCTATTTCCCTCACGTAATCAGGTGCATATCAGAGAGGTGATGGGGGAGGTTCTCTCTCTTGGTCTCCAGCTTTCCTCCCGCTCCCAGCTCTGGGACAGCAGCTCTCAGTGTTTGGGCCTCGCTGATCTCTGTGGGGTGAGGCCTGAGCCGAGGGCTCTGTCCGAGTCATGTCAGAGGGAAGAGATTTGCTGTTCTTAAGGGACATGGTGAGATTTCATTGTATTAGTTAGTCTGTTCAGCTATTCCCTGAGTTCCAATTGTGTATATTTGTTGTGTTTTTACTCCTTTTTGTCTTTTTTCCCCTTCCCTTTTCCCCTTTTCCCATTGGGGTTGGTTGGGGTTTTCCTTGGGGTCTCTACTCACATGTATATAGTGTTTCATTGTATATGATTGTATATATGTAGAAATATATTTTTGCTGCAATTTTCCTCTGCTACTTTTTTCCTTTCTCTGTTTTTTTTCAGTGGGGGTGAGGGGAAGGCTGTCTCGGGCTGCTGTGGGTTTGGCTGGGAGCCAACCCAAACTTTTACACAGGCAATCCTGCAGACAGCGGAAAAGATATTTAACCAAACTCCTGCAAGCTGTAGTCTTTGGACATGTAGACTCTGTGCTACAGCAGTAAGTCTGAAGGATAGAAGGACATAATTTTACCGAGTGACTCTCCCCACGCAATGCAGTTTGACCAAGCTCACCTAAGTTCAACTGAACGTGTCAAAATTTATTTCAGCTTTTTACAGTGTGAATGCTGCTATTTCAATAAATAACATCAGTTTTAAATTAGTGTTTTGCTATAAATTGCTGAATGTATTTTCAATCAAATTTTTAAAATGAATAGGTTCCCTTTACAGAGTATGCTCATGTATTATTTTGAAGAGAAGCTGAACCAAATCTTAAAATGTCAAGGGCCATAAAGGATGAAATTTGCAGGATTTCACCATGTAAACATAGGACTAGAAAAGAGATGCAGGCATGCTTTACAACACTGAGAAAATGAAAATACTTGTCAAAAGAAAATGTTTGTCAAAAGCATTAGTGATTACTCTAAAACCAGTTAAAATGTTAATGTGTTAAATGCTCAAATGTAAAAAAAAAAAAAAAGTTAAAATTACTTTTTGTGTTTAAAAAAGAAATGAAATGGTAACAATCCTTGTGAATTGCATCTGAACACTGGAGGAATTGTATTATAAAGCTGTTCTAAACAAAATTTACAGTGGAATGCAATCAATTGAATCTGTTTATTGACTTTAGTGGATATTGGATAGAGGTTTTTTTCAATGAAGCAGCAGAAATTTGTCAAGAGAGCTAAGAGACAAAATTGCAAATCATTATAATAAAACCATTTAAAAGAAAAAAAAAGTCGTTGCTGATTTATACAGATTCCTTATGAGTAACTAAAATTTTCTTCAGTGACTATCTGATAAATGTATAAAACCATTAAGCTAATAAAAATCCTACATAATAAATGCAGAATAATAATTACAGCCAAATGCATTAAATTAATTTATTAAATTGATTAAATCTCTTCTGAATCAATTTATGTTATAATGACTATAGTCATGTGATTAGGGTCTCTTAAAACAATATTTTATCAAGCTATCTGCAGTAGAGCCAAGTAAATGTTTCATCTTTAATTTTATGCTGAAAAGTTATGACAAAGAGGAATTCTTCACATAGCTCATTTGCTTCCTGTGCTTTTGAGTCTGATCTTCAGTACTTTTTTTACTGCCACACTTCCCCAAGTGCCTCCTGACCTGGAGTGCCTGAACACAGAGGCAGTGGAGATGAGAGATGTACTGGATAATTCTGTGTCCTGTCACCATGGGCTTTCAGCATGACAGAGCTTTTAAAGGGCATCCTGGCCCAAAAGTTGTTACTGGCAAATTCCTCCTGGATTCCAATGGGGCCAAAAACCAGCAAAGCAATTTTTTCTGCCAGGTAGGAGTCTTTCACATCACCCATGACTTATGGCAAATGAACTCTATTTTGGCTGAGAGTCTGGTCCCATGTTTATTTTAATGCGCTAACATTTCGATATGCTTTTAAGAAAAAAAAAAATTGTATTAGTTAGTATTTTCTTTAATCTTTTGCAATGAAGGAATTGTAGGAGGGTAACTAGACAGGTGTACATGAGAGGAATTCTTTGAAAGCGTAATATTGGCAAACCTTCTTTGTCTGAATTTCTTTCATTGACTACTGTTTATTTGAAATTTTTCTTCCCAGGTCACTGAGATCCTTGATTTTTCTATTGTGACTGTAGAGGACTGTTTTTTTCTCTCATGAATGAATGCTTAGATACATTGCAGAGTGTACCCATGCAACTGTATAAACCAATATTTCAGGATATGAATTAAAAGATCTCCCTTTAGCCAAGGTAAAGAAAGCAAAGTATGCAACTGAGGAGATGAATTTCATATAGAAGCATGTAATCTAAGCTGATGTTTCATGATCAGTTTACATCCTCAGGCAATGTGTAAGGTAGTACACCATGAGCCATTTGCAGCACAGCAATACTGATCATTTACTGTGGCGAATACCTCCTTTTTTTCTACCTTGCAGGAATGCAGGATGCTCTGGATCATCCAGTCCCGTCTACTACAAGTCCTTCTCATATTCTTCCCTTCATTTTTTGCATGTACACACATACTTGTATAAAAAGTCTTGTTTTGCTTATGGACCAATTGGTAACTGATTACAGACCAGTCTAGGCTCCTGATGTGTACAGACCAACAGAAGTGCCTCCTTGCCTTCCCTCTGAGTGTGTCCTTACTGTCAGACATGACATCCTGGCATGTTGCATTTGCGCTGCCAGTTCCACATAATCTCTTTTGTGGTATTAACCATATGCAGTATATTTCATGAATATGTGACTCAATCAATATATTTGATCAATAGATGCTCTGGTATCCACTTTTATTTTTGTATCTGTTGGGAGATGTTCAGCCACATCAAAGCTCAGTTTTCAGTCTCATGTTGAATGTAGTGAGCCCTCTTCATTCTGGGTATTTCAGGGATTCTTAAAGCTGTAAAATCAAGGCAAATTTCTAAGCAAGGTTTTTTCCAAAATCATCCATAGGTATGTCAATATGCACTTAGATTATATTGGCTGGAAGAATTGCACTCAATGGTCTTTTTGCAGACTCCCAGAAGAAAGGGAGTTTTATTTAGCAAAAGCTCTAGAAATGCTTAACTGAGCCCTGCTTGCCAAGCTGTTTTATCCACTCAAGTAGAGCAATTGAGCACAAATAGAAATTCCAAGGCTCTTACAAGAGAAGGGACAGCAGAGGCAATAAGAGATCATTTCTGGAGAGCTGATGTGGTATTCTTTAATATACATAAGAGCCATGCATGACTATTCGGAGAGACCTTTCTGTAAATCTCTATTTGTTTGTCATGAAGGGAAAAGAAATGCCAAATAACATCCACAGCAGGTAGGAGCAAATCTGATAATGACAAATGCCAATATAAAAATTGCATGGCTTCTGTTGAATTTCTACTGCACATGATATTAAAAGTAATTTACTTACATTTTTCATTGCATAATGATAATGATTTTATTTGTAGACCATAATTAATACATGATGGGAAGGTTCCTGCGGTTAAAATGCATTATAAACTATCAGAGATAGATACAAACACAGCGTGAGTTTCATTTTTGGGGATTTTTTCATTGTTTTTTCTATGCCCAAGCAGAGATTCTGCTTTTTAGCTACATTTTCTCAGCGTTTCAAAATTGCCGCAGCTGGTAATACTGCAGTGAGAAGCAGCATTTTTCATAAACACAAAGCATATGACTTGTATGAGAGTGTAAACTTTGCATTTATAGAGTCCTCTGAAACAAGCTACTGTAAACAGAGGAATACTCATGCAAAAGCAGAAGGATGCTTTATTTTTCTCACTTTATAAAAGCATAATTAGAATTAAATGCCATTTTTCTTGTAATGGCAGACACGCTGTATTAAGTGTTATCTTTCACTGCCACTTTGTGAGGAAGCAGCATGCACACTAAAAGTCTTGGTTCCTAAGTTGTTTTTTTTTTTGCTGCTACCATTTGATTTATTTGACGTAGTTGACCATGTGGTTATTTGATGGTAAGATTTTAATTTACTTTCGTTGTCATTTGGTTAAAGTACCTTGGCTGGCTGTTTCTTTATGAGTGAGTCAGGCAGGTTACCTTTTGCTCCTCTCCATGTTTTAGTGCTGCACATGGATTTCTGTCAGCATGTTTGCTTCTCGCTTTACTGACTGTCAGAAATAATCAGCTCACTGTCTCCCATTTATTCAGGTGCAAAACAAGCTGCACTTTGCCATATGAATACCAAGGGATGAATCTAAGAGTCTTAGACCTTTCAAGTAAAATAGCATAAACGGAGCCAGATGCATACAGATGCATAAGCAACTGTTGTGTTCAATCAAAACTTGAATAAATTCTGCTTCACTAATTCACAACTTTGGCAGACATTCTTGTAAGTATTCAGAAAAAAATCCCATAGACAAAAATGGCTTTGTTATCAAGTGAGCGAAAACTATACAAATACATAAAACAATTATTAAACTTTTAGTAACACATACATGGTGGTGTAGCACTTTTCTAAAGAGGTAAAAAAACCGGTCCTCCCCACATATTGTTTTGAATAAGGGATGTACACTGCCTAGCTATTCAAGTGTCTGTAGATTTCTTTATTATTGCTTAACATCAAAGGCAAACTACTCACTGCTCAGGTAAATACATTTATTAGTCTTGAGACACTTATTAGTCTTGAGTTGTTTTCATTCTGAGAATGTTGCAGAGCCTGAAAGAATTAGCATCTGTTTTACTGACAAGGGAATGTAAAGAGGGATTAAGGCTTCAGTCTTGCCCCTCTGTGAGGTACTGTCATCAGGCCAAAAAGTTTCTTGCTTGAGCTTCAAAAATCTAGTTTTAGAGGACATATAGGAGTAGCTCAAGTAAATCATCTTGCTCATGTACCTTTTCAAGGTCATTCTTATGCTAATATAAAACCATGGTGGAACCCTATTGCTTTCATATGTGTTGGTAACAAACACAAATACAACCATATTAGTAAGGATAAATGACCATAAATAATACAGTTTAACTAATGCAATTGTAGAAACAAAGTTACAATTTCAATTGAGTCAGTATTCTAATGAATGAATGATTCTGTTGAATTCAATATTAATTCTCCTTCTAGGTCAGCTTTGTATCCATTATGACTCTATTTGCATATGCCTTCTTGTGTTGGACTCTTCTGTTCAACAAATTGGATAATCTGTCTTGTGTTTCTTCAAAAAAGAATCACCCTGAAAACCTGGTATTGAATTTCTGCAGGAGTGATGCAAAAGGCCTGTGGATAGGTATGAGTATGGTGTGCAGTCCAAGTCTAAATATATTCATCAAAATGTGATGGTTCTCTTAGTAAGCAAAAGTGTTTCAGGTGGTTTGATAGTAAATGATTTTTTTTTTTTTTTTGGATCTCATATATCTCTGAGCTGCTTGAAGAAATAAAAAAACCCAAAACCACAAAAAAACCCAGAAATGTAACTAGACAATGACTCTACTTAAATATATAGAACTTCAAATGTATCACAAAGTTCTGCATCCATTTTCTCATGCTCTCCCTCTTTCCCTATAGCTGTCACTTTTCTGCCTAATACTGCTGAGCCCTGCTGCCAAGAGCGCCTTTCCTACAACCTAAGAGGGTTTTTTGACCTCTCCTGTTTTTGCTGACAAAAGATTTAAAGTGTTTTAGATACAGCCTACAGGGCAGGAAAGGTGAAAAGAAGGTAACTGGTGCTAGAATAGTTCACATTTCTGACTGTAATTTTGTGGTTTATAATGAATACATAAGGAAAACTTCCTTAACATTCTTCAGCACACTCCTGAAGACTGTACAGGTATAAAGAAATTACTCTTCCTTAACAATCTTTTACAAGTTTGATTCCGTCACTTAGAAAATTAAAAATTGATTTACCCCTCCTCTTCTCTGTCTGTGTGAAGACTAAAAGTGCAGTTGTTTTGACATGGTTTGAGACTATTCATTATCCTCATCATCAGAGTACAGAGATGTGGATTTTAAGAGGTATAAAAGTGCTTTGAGTATTGGATGCCTTTCTTAAAGGTGTCATATCTGTAGCTTTCTACTAAAATGAGGACTGAAGCATTAGCCAAAATGGATCACCCTCTAGAAATAATTTTCTCATCTCTGGGTAATGAAACCTCTTGCTATATTCTAGACTTAGCACAATATATGAGTACATTTGGACCAGTATTGCCAGCATTTCCTCTGGATGCTTCAGCCTATGTCACAGTTGTTGGACAAGTCTTCAATGGGCAATTTTTTTGCTTAGCTAGTATTTAAGTATCTACTTGCTGTGTTTAATTTCTTTGTTCATTAGACTGTTTTGTAATAATGGTATATTACTGTGATATCAGACAAATTTAAATAATTTATTTTTTAATGAATCAGCTTCTCATATATTTCAGAAAAGCTATGAGAGAAATTAAAATCTGCCAAATGAAATAAAATCACTGTGGAACCAGAACACTCCTTTTTTTTTTTTTCCTTTTTTCTTTTTTCTTTAAAGCTCCATGAACTTACAGATATAATTAAGAAGTGGCTTCTCTCTTGACTTGCCAATGATGCAAAAAAATCCATATCTGAGTCTGGAACATCTCAACAGATTATCTTCGCAGACCAGTTTGTCTGAGAATCCTGCTGAAGTCTTTCAAAACATTGGTTATGGCAGCTGGAGAGACAGCACTGTCAGGCTGAGCAGCAGATAAGGAAAGACTAGGAGCTCAGATAGATTGGCCCTGGGATTTTGATATCTCTGTTGCTCCCAGTGCCATTACCCACCAGTGCAGAAGACTAATAAAATAGATTATATATAATAATATATTATCTATCATTGTTTGCAATATTATTAATTTTGCAACTACTGTCTTCTGACTAATATGTTAAATTTACCATGTTACCTCTTTTACAGTGACTTGTTTTTTTCCTCATGAAAATCCAAGACAATCAAAGGGTTACCATGAATATTGACTTTTGTACCAGGCTACGTAAAATATCAAGGCAGGTGTTTAACAAAACTTTGCTCATCCATGATGAGCATCTATGATAGTCTAATCATTTTGTATACTTTTTTATTAGATGAGATACTTTTGGAGCAGAATGACTTAAAAGAAACAGATTGTTGCATTGACTATTAGCATTGGAATAACAGAGGGATAAGTGCAGGAAAAAATGTTTCAAAGACCGTGCTTTGAAGTTGCAGAAGTACAGTTTCAAAACAAAATCAAGTCATTTATTACCCTTTTTTATTGTTGTTTGAATTTCATCTTAAAGGTCCCTATAGTGCTCTTACCAAAACAATTTTCAACAGGATAAATCAGTCTGGCCATAATCCTATTCAAAATTGCCCAAGTGTCATCTGCTAGAAGAAGGCTGTTGTAAATGTGAGAATAACCATGTAGAGCTGTAAAGAGACAGATTCAGAACAATGAGCTGGCTGTATGGATCATTACTAATTATCACTTGTTTCACTGTTAAGAGCATTAAATGATAGAGTTGGGGAAGATAACTATATTTATCTGGTTTAACATAAAAATAAAGAAAGGATTGACCCACTAAAGAAACAGAGCCCATTGAGAATGAGGTCATCATTTCACTGGCTGTGATTTAGGCAAATTTAGAGGATTATCTACATGAAAAAAAGTCAAAGGATATACGGTACACACTCACTTGCATAGATCTTAGACTCTTTCATATTTAGTATTTGTTATCCTTTGAATTGGGTGTACAGCTGAAAAGACTGAAACTTTTACTTGAACCACATAAACCTTTCTGCCTGTAGATCTCCTGAAGGTGGAGCCTGTATGACTCTATTACTCACACTTTGCCCCACAGCAGGATAATTGGGACCTTGTTAATGATCCTTAGGAAAGCAACTTCCAAACTGGAATAATTTCAAAACCCAGGATACTCAATTACTAGCAGTCAGCAATAGCTGTCTTGTATGTCTTGTAAAAATCCATAGTAATAACACGATTTAGTAATGTTTTAACTTTGAAGCATTTATTTAAACAGAATAGAACAAAGACAATCAAAAGTGTGACCAGCAGGTCAAGGGAGGTGATTCTGCCCCTCTATTACCTCTCATGGGACTCTCCGTGGAGTACTGTGTCCAGCTATGGGGCCCTCAACATAAGAAGGATGTGGACCTGTTGGAGTGAGTCCAGGGGAGTGCCATGAAGAATATCAGAGGGTTGGAGCATCTCTGCTATGGACACAGGTGTAGAGGCTTGTTGTTCAGCTTGGAGAAGAGAAGGCTCCAAGGAGACCTTATAGCAGCATCCGGTACCTAAAGGGGCTCCAAGAAAGATAGGCTTATTACAAGGGCATGTGGTAATGGCTTTAAACTCAAGGAGGGCAGCTTTGGATTAGATATTAGGAAGAAATTCTTCACTGTGAGGTGAGGCTCTGGAACAGGTTGCCCAGGCAAGTTGTTGATACCCCATCCCTGGAAGTGTTCAAGGCCAGGGCGAATGGAGCCCTGAACAGCCCGATGTAGTGGGAGGCCCCTGCCCATGGGGATGTGGGAATTTCTTCAGCATTTTTACCATTACTTTATGTGTCATCTGATGATGCAAAACATAGGTCTTCATTACTAGTTTTGAAAAGGGTTGTCAACTTGCATTCATTAATGCTTAATGGTACTTGGGCCTAATTTAGCAAATGGAGAGAGTGTACAACAGGTGAAATGATGATAGATTAAAAAGTAAGGTAAAGGCAATGCTTGGAACAACAAGAATAGCTAATGCTAACATGTTAGAATTAGAATAAAACCTCTTGAATTTGCATGAGAAAACAGTGTACCAAAAAATGTGATCAGTACTGTGAACTTTTCTCCTTCCAGTTTCCAAGGAGATACAGTCTTTCTTTGGTTACCTGCTCAATGTGGGCCATGAGTCTGCTCAGAGACCAACATTGGTTTGAGATGACCATAAGTCTGAAGTGGTGGACAATTTCTTAGGATTCCCCTTGGGAGAGAGGGGAGATTTTTTTGTTGTAGATTTGAATGATGCTGAAGTCGTGAACAAGACTGAAATCCTAGTTCTCTGTTAGTTTACTTTGCACTCTTGCAACTGCAGTCCAATAAGCTAAAGATAACTGTTAATGATAACTTTTTCCTATATTGCACTGTTCATAATTTAAGCTAGCTGAGATAAAGCTTTCTTCATATGTTTATGTACAGTCTTGGATATTGATTAGAATAACAGCCTGGAGGGACAATTAGTATGTAAATAATAAACAGTATTGAAAGAAAACATGACCACAACCGCTGTATATGGAAAATACCTCATTTTTGGATGATTTGCACCATGATGGTAACATAAAATAAATTATGATCTGTGATTTAACAAGAAAAATCAAAGTTAATAGCATACATAATAACTGAGAACATAATTTAGAAGAGTTGATGTGTTTCAGAGGGTCATAAACAACAGAATTTTATTTGTTTATGCAAGACTTATTGCTACATGCAATGAAAATTAATAATCGCTTGAAGTAATAGGATTAAAACTTGATAAAAATCAGACCAAGTGAGTTTTAAGCCATATTAGTAGTGGCATTTCCCCCTCAGATTTCTGTCTAATGAGGCAGAAGGGTAGCATGGATTTGAAATCTTTTGTATGCATATGTAATTATATCTGAACTCTTTGAGAGAGTGAGTAGACATTGTACAACAGCTCATTCTGAAAAAAGGAAAAAGATGAAAAAACCAAACAGGGCAGTGGATATTAGCAGTGCCCATTGATCTTGTGCGTAAGTGTTACTACTAACTTCTTTGGGAGTGAGAGAAACTATCATTAAACCATGATCCATGAAATCTCTCAGGCATCTGCATAGCTTTAATGAGCAATACCTTAAACATTTTTGACATATGTGTCCAATTTAAACATCTGTTTAGCTCAATCTAATTGTCTGCAATCTGTTCAAACAAAATTTGAAATTATAGTGAAAAAAAAATCAAATGCAACAAAACCATATTTTTTTAATTAGGTAAAAGATTAAGACAATGTTCATGATAGAAAGAATTGTGTTCAAGGGCATGCAAAATAGAAGATAATTATCTATCAGTGTTAATTTAATTCCAACTTTCTGAAAGTGAAAATAAAAAATGAGGGAAAAAATTAGGGGTGAATTTTGTTAAACAGGCCCTTGAAATAGATTAATAAATCTAGAAAGACAAAGAGAAAAAAAATTCCCGCCTACATCCACCTATGTATAATTGCATAGGAAATCTTTGGTTTCAAATATTTTGTTTTTAATCATTCTGGGAAAGACTTCAAGCTGCCCTTTTCCATCTTCTGCAATGCCAACTTTTGATAGAATCAGAACAAACAAAACTGAAAAATAGTCAAACTGATGGAGCTAGAAGTAGGGAATGTATTTCTGACAGTTCTGTATTTCTGTAGAGTTTTCGTGTGAATCTGACTGAAGCTGATGGCCAGTGCTTTGTCATGATGATGAGGCAGAGGAGCAGCACCATAAAAATGAGTCTGGAATGAAAAACTGGCCAGTGGATCCAAATCTAACCCTTTTACACACCGTCTCTTCTCAGGCACAGATTCTTCTATATGCACCAAGAGGGTCTTATCAGGAACTGTTTTCCTGAGCTTTGCTATGTCCGGTCCAATCTCCTTCTAGATTCTCTTTTTTAATTTGGTGTGATCTTTCAATTCTGTTATTTTTTGTTACTTTACAGACCCTCGGAGCTTTGGCAAAGTATGTTTTCACAGAAATTAAACCCAAAACTTGTGTTTAGGAGGGAATGAAAGTATTTAGATAAAGGAAGGAAAATTAATTCAGATGTGGTGTTTAGAAGGAGACCATGTTGATGAGCTGGAAGTTCAGAAGGACAAATTTGAACAATTGTCCCCTGAATTCAAAATAGCTACATTTAAGTTAAAATCACACCAAATGTGCTTTTAAATAGTTACAGTAAGATTAGGAGAGGGAAAAAAAATAGGGCAAAAAAAGGCTGTTGTAGAAAAAAAAAAAATTAAAATATTTTATTCACTCACCAGACAAATTTTTTAGCCAAAGTCCTGTAATTACCTCTGTATATATCTGATATTGATTGCTGCCTTTTACAGTAGGAACTGTGTTAGATGCAGCTGATTTTTAGGACAGAGGGTTACTGTAAAAAGAATGCTTGGAGCCAATGCACAAAGGAAACCTTGGAATGGGAATACTTACATCTGATTGCTCTAGGTGGAGAAATGACTAAATAGAATTTTCAGCAGAAATACTGATAAAATTTATGTGATGTGGTTCATGAGGAATATGTTCAAAACAAGACAGAAATTTCATATGCTTAGCCAATGAATACCAAAATCACTATTCAAAAAGCAATTTCTATGAAAGCTCTGATCATATTTGGAGAATAAAACATTAGGACTCTTGAATGTACCTTCCTGTAACTACCTATAGTAATCTGCTTTTTACTGGCATTTGTTTCGACATTTTATCCTGAATATTTCATTTAAAAAAGCATTTACCTTCTTTACAGCAAAATAAAAATGAATTACAAGTTCCTGCGGGTGTTTTGTCATAATTTTCCTCCTAATTTTTGTGTCATGCAATCTTTCCAAAGTAACATTGCTTTTAAAGTTGTGATTTAGCTTATAGGTTTTACGATAACAAAAGTTTGTGATTCTCCCTGTGGACCCAGATGTACATAGGACAAAATAGCAAGGTTCTGTGTAGTGTTATGAAATGGAGTTTGTGTAAAGTTGTTGTCAGAGTTATAAACAAATGGAGATGGCTTTTATTTTGATTCCATATGTATACATATAATTTTTAGTATTTACAGTAATAGTGTTTGAGAACTTGAAAATCTAGAGACATGTCAGTCTTCCTTTTGTTTATTATTTACAACTTGCTTCTCTGTTAGATAAGGCAAGGCAGTTCTCTACCTTTTTCCTTGTTGGGAAAATAGCGGTAACCCAGCTTCACTAAAATATTGGAAAGAAATGTGACTCTTTAAATCTTAATTTATGTGAATATTTTGCATTGCTTTAGGAGATATGACTAGGATTCATCAAAAGAAACTAGGAGAGAACATGTTCAATACAAGAAACTAATTCTTCATGTAATGAGCAATTAAGCTGAAGAAGTTTTTCTCAGAATGCTCTGAGCATTAAGAGCCAACATAGGTTTGAAACCAGCCTAACAATTTCATGAAGGGAAAAACCCAGTTAAGGGTCATTAAAAATAATGGAAGTACTTTCAAATGTCTCAAGGATGCCCCTTGAACTGTAGATTTTCAGGTGATGGGGGAATATTTGGTGTCTGTATTGCCTTTGTCTTGTTCTCGTATTCTTCCCCAGGCAGACATGAGTGACAATGGTCAATGAGAACACAGCAACAAGGCTTACTTTTGGGCAAATAAAGCCTTTTTCCTCTTAGTTTTTAGGAAAAGTAAATTTTTAGCTCATAATAGTATTAAAGTAGTATCTCTGCTAAAATTAAAATACAGCAGTGGTCATCCATTGTAAGTAAGCTAAAAGTTGCATTCATGCTTTAGGGGAAAGCAATCATTTGTTGATGAATAAGAAAATACCTGAAAGTTGAACAATATTCTTTAGAATCTCTTCTAGATTAACTTTAATCTACTAGGGTATTTTATTTTCTAGACTAAAAACTATATAGCACTTAAAATTCAGTCTGTGTTCTATGTTGCTACCGTTAGGTTGATAATGTAAGTCAGTGATATCTTTTTTTCAAATTCCCTCCTGGATCGATACCGCCAAGAATATCAGTAGCAAATAGTCAGGGGAATTTAAAATTTCATTTCTCAGAAATGGAACTTTTGAAATTCGCTTGCTATGAAAATTAATGGTAATGAATATTTTTGATAATGCAAAAGAGCCTATTTAAGAATGGGTCTTTTCCATTTAGCAATTAATGCAGCAATTAATGAGGGTAGAAAGTTCCTACAAGGATACTGGAAGCCATAAAACAGTTATTCTACTAAATTAATCTGACCTGTTAAATTGAAGAATCTGTTAGAAATCCATTTTAATCCAGGGCTACCACTGTGGGAACACTAGGGATGACTATTTGATAATATGCCATGGGGCTGTCATTACTTTGTAAGTCTTTCAAAGTGTAAGTTACATTTCCTTTCATTTTTGTAAGGAGAAAACTCACGGGAAAAGTCCTTCGTTAAAGATGACATCATTTTGTTCTCTGAGGTAAAGGCATGCTTCGGTCCTCTGTCAGGAGACAATGTGACTTATGAGCCCCCCCAAAATATTAAAATCTTTTTCTCTTTCTGCCCCTGTGAATATGAAGTCTATAGATAGTTTTTCCTAAATATGAATTCAGTCCTAGATGTTCAGCATCACTAAGAGAAACAGGAGAATTAAACTGCTGGAGGAGTGAATACAGAGTCTGCAAGCTTGCTTTCAACTTTAGACAGGAGTTTGCACCCCTATCTTGTCAGGGTAGCTCTATTCCAGGGTCCCAAGGACCTTTGGGTTTCTTGGTGACGCATGGTTTATTTAGCTATTCCAATTTAATAGAAACATCCTTCATTTTCTATGCTTGTCTTTCATTTCTTGTCAGGGGAAGTTTTTTTTTTCCTCACTTCAGGGTCTAGATGCACCTGGCAATACTTCTGGTGAGATAAACCAAAGTAAACCCCAAAATGAGGAGGCAGGGACCTACCACAATAAACACATCCTGCTGGAGATGCCCTTGGGATGGTGGCAGTTTGTCCAGCTCCCTCACACCCACCCTGGAGAAGGGCTGATGCTGTCGACCCTGAGGCCCTGGGGTCACCTGGGAGTGAGCATGACACCAGGAAAAAGTGGTATGTTATGAGCAGGTTTGCTCATACCATGGTTTGATTTAGATTATTAATGAGGTTTTTCTTTCCGATTAGCACTATTGGTTGCCTTAAACAAGAATTGGACAAGCAATTGGCTCCATACATTTGGTGTGTCCTGTTTTGCATGTGACAGGACATTGAACATTAGAAGTCCAACATTATGTACCCGATATTGATCCTCTTTCGCAGATGGGAAAACAGTATAATTATGTTCAAAGTCACACAGGAAGTTTGTGCTAAATCTAGGGTTAGAGGTTGCTACTTGCTGCTTCCATCTATCTCATTTCTTTATATTTCTTTATAGGTTATATTTAAATATAAATTCTTAAAATATAGGAAGAAGTAAAAGTAATACTTTTAAATAATAAAAAAGAAATACGTTTTCTTTGATCCCTTTGTTTTTTTAAAGAAAAGATGCAACCAATCAATATTTTATTGGAAGGGAAGAATGATAGAAATTATAAAACAGAAATGAAATTTAAAAATTATTCTTCATCATAGCATTCAGTGCTGTTAATCATAATGATATATGGGGAGGTTGAATGGAAAACAAACCTAATAGTTAAAAGAAACCAAAGCACCCTGCTCGATTGGAAAAAAAAATATGATATGAAGTTTATATTAGGAAGTTTTCATTTCTCAGAGCAAAACACTAAAGATGAGTTCAACAATATAGTGAATTTTTCTTCTCAGTGAATACTCAAAATACTGTTTTTCCTGTTTAATTGAAACAGACCAGCACATACAAAGGTGTCTCCACACACTCACGCTCTGAAGAGGCACAAAAGGCGAGTCTGCTTCTGTCACTCAAATCACAGGGCTGGAACAGGGCTGTCCCCACACCGACCTTCACTGGAATATCGATGTACGGAGCAGATGGCCGCTATCAGCATGTGCTGTACAGTTCTGACACCTCACAATAAGTGCAGGTGCCAAGTGCCAACCCTCTGTACTAGTTTTAGGCAGATTTGACCTCTGGGAATGATCCTGATTTTCTCCAGTCAGAAGAGTCAGCACCAGCAGTTTCAGCTGAGTTATCACATGAGACTTGGTGTGAAACCAACCTTCTTCCTTGCTCATTAGGGAAATTTCACCTGAGCATTAAAATGTCATCATTCTCCACAAGTGAGCTGAGCTCTTTACTCTCTGAAAGTTCAGAACTCTGAACACCGAAAGGTTGAGTTGCCTTCTACCTGAAATCAAATATTGCTATTTTCCACAAATGTTCTAACAGAACTGATGAGGATTTGATGGATTAATTCAGTATTTTAACTTTGCATAATATTTAATATTATCACAAGCTTCTTCTTCAACCCACTTTGACCAATTTTTTTCACAACATACAAGGCAATCCTGTCAGAACTAAGAATGAAATCATAATCAGTGATAGTCTCAGAACTTTAAAAAGAGGTTTCATTTTCAAGAAGAAAATACAGTTTTACTGTTTTGTACCTTTCCATTTTATCACATTGGTCTTTTTTCCCCGCTGACATAAATTTTTGATTATCTTGGAAAACTTGTAAATTATAATAACTTACAACTCTACAACTTCTGAAGCACAAAAACTTAGTGACAGTTGGAAATTCCTGTTGAAATATAGTAAAATGCAAAATTAACTATAAATTCTATATGCTTAAACACACATATAGTTATTGTCAGGAAAGGTAAAAATCACTAACTGCTTTGACAGAGGTTTTGTTAATAGTTTTGGGTAAAACATTATGTAAAATCCTGTTTTCTCTTTGAAATAGAAACTTTCAAAGAGGTATGTTTCCTGGTACTCTCTTCATCCAAAACTGTATTTAAAATCCATTTAAATACTTCAGAGAATTCTAGTCTCAGTCCAACGGTTAGCATACTTACATTATAAATGTTTCTTGAGTTAGGACTTTATAATGAATTATACATGCAAGATATATTTATTTTCTATTTTTTCTTCTTTTTTCCCCCCAGAAATAAATATATCTATAGTTCGAATGTATAGAGAAAAACAACAGTAACAGTTTGACACAGCCCCTGAAATAAGTGACTCATACACAATTTAAACTGTAGACAAAGAGGTTCCACACATTCCTGCCATTTCTCCACTTCCCAGGAATATCTATTTGCAAACCTGCTCTCTCACTAATTAAAAGGCAATGAAGTCTGAAGCCCCTGATTGTGTGCTGATTACTGAGCCCTTACTCTTGGATAGCCTTCAAATACCTGTTCTGCACAGTGTTACAAAGTGAAGCTTTGGTGTATTTTGGCATAGGCAAAAGTATTTAGCAATTCTAAAGTGACTTAAAATAAAATTTCTCCAAACAGATTTCCACAAGTGTTACTTAGTTCTTCAATCATTTTTGAAAAATCACATGGGACACAGCTTCTATGGAAGATTTATAAAGACTATAAGATAGTAACTGACCTGATAGTAATTAATAATTAATATTTCTTGTTCATGTGAATTAATTAAAATCACAGCTTATCAAGAAAAAAGTGTATCCTGCCCTTGTTGTAACCATCTTGCAACTATCCCTTTTTTTTTTCTCTACTATGTATTTTTCCTTTATACTCTCACTTAATCTTGTCTCATAAACTTCCCATACAGGTGCCACCAAGAGCAGTAGTTACAGCACTACAGATATGGGTAAAGTAATTTGCGTGATTCCAGTTCTCTCTTTTATGGTCTGTAACACTGTAAGCAAAGTCAGGCCATAGTTACTAAAGCCTTTGACCACTGTTAGCACAGTAATAATAATAATGGTAGTTTTCCAAGATCTGAAAATAAAAACTAAGTTTCAAGTTTTTGTGATTGTTGGAATAACAGTATTCCTTAATCTTAAGAAAGTGGAATATAAAGGATATGTAGATGCCTAAAAAATCAGCCATATCACACATTAGGTTTTCTCTAAACCATCATACAGTTACCCTGTTTTTGTCCTTTGCATTTCAGGAAAAGTCAGAAGCTTTCTTTCCCCAAAATGTCCTTTTGAGCTGAATATACTCATCCGTAAATCCGATCCGAGAGAAGGGCAAATTGCACCAATAGGTAAATCTGTGCAGTCCAGTCCCTTCAAGGAACATTCTGTGGATTCTGAAAAGGGTGCATTATTGAATCCCTCCCATCTTCTCTAGGATATGTACTGCCCGTTGGTGTGGATCACAAAGACTATAAGTTAATGTTTTAAGGAGGATAACAGGAAGTGGCGGATGAAATTAATTTGATTTCTGCTTTCATTTTATGAGGAAAATCTCTTCTTGGAGGAAATTTTCTGTTAGTGGATCCATAGTACTTAATCTGGGTTCACATGGCTTCATCTCTTTTTTTAATTATATGATTATATGAGGTTGGACTCGATGATCTTGGAGGTCTTTTTCAACCTTTATGATTCTATGGTTCTATACTTAACCGTATCTTTGAACAGGTCTTAGTACTCTACTAAAATAAAATTCATGCCTTAGAAGAAGAGTTAACAATTTTTTTTCTAGCAACAAAATGGTCATGTGCAGTGGGATATGTTCTTCTCAAGCATGTTAAAAGTCTCTGCAAGGTGCTTTATTCCTTTAACAGTTGTTGTTTCTGTTCTCATGAGTCGTGCTGTTATGTTTAAGGTTGGAAAGGATAAATGTTGATGCAACCTCATTTCCATCAAAAATACCAAGCTGATTGCAAAATAACTTAAAAACTAATATACCAGACTCCAAAACACATATTTTACCATGTTGTGTTTTGTTGCATATCAAATGGCAACCCAAACTGTATTTTTATGTCTAAGGCCATGCACTAGTAGTTAAGGGCTTACATGACCTTTTTTAAGCTTGGAGATTTTAGTTTTTTTAATTAATTGTTGGCTGAATTGGAAGCTAATTTACTTCTAATTCTCTTCCTATGGTTTTGTGCAATTGAAAGTTAAGTGAACATGAAACAAGACCTTTGTTGCAAATAATTTGAAGCATGATGTAGTAAGAGAGTCTGAATCAAGTACCTTTCATAGATGATACAAAATGTTACATCTGGCTCAGTAAAACTAGTAAGCTTAAAAAAGAAATCATACTCGATTATGAAAGAGTACAACTAGCATAGGGACAAAGACAGCAAAGAGATATGATATGCAGAGCAATCTGATAGAGATATCTAGAGACATATAAAGTAGGAGAGAGAGATTGCAGCTCTGTGGCCAGTCTTGGTCCCATCTCCACAATATGCCTGTTCTGACAAAGCATAAAGTAACTCACTGAAGAATAAGATGGGTTGTTTCTGTCACCAGAATAATTGTCTTCTGCTGAGGCAAGGTATTGCACTGTAAGGACAGAAATTAATACCTTGAGAGTTCCTCTTTATTTTTCTTCCCAAACACAGTCACTTCCGTCCTCTTCTTTGATTGTTACGTCCACAGGCTGGGGCTGTGTGGAGAGTTTTAGTATGGATTTTAAGCTGCGCAGAGCTCAGAAGGACCATTGCATTTTCTGTGTTCGGGGAACCCAGAAGGTTTGAGCTTCTCAAAGAAAAGAGAGAAAGCTTGCTCCAGAGTAGCTTTAAAAAGGAAGTAGAATGGCATATAGTTGAAAAGACAGAACATTGGATTTATTCACCAGATTTTTGAAGGCATTATTACACCTGGAATTCAAACAAAATGATGAGGCAGGGAGCCGGGCTCTAATTACCACTAACATCAATGGGGGGTTAAGTGCTTTTCAAAACTAAATTTTACTAAGTGCGTGTTTGCATTACCTTCATATAAAAAGAAAAAGCAGAATAAGACGTCATGTCAAATCCCCAAAGTTACCTCGTTGCAGTTATCCTGTGGGACATCCTGCTTGCTGGTGCTGATTACCAAGAATAACAACTAGCTGTCCCCACACTTCCAATGTCTCCTTACTTGCAGTTGATCTCCCTGTGCCCTCCTGGCTTGGCCCTCAGTCAGTGCCCTTTCAGCTGCCCCAGGGACCTGCTTGCAACCCTGCCTGTGGCCTCGAGGACTCTCCCTCTCTCTACGATGCCATAGTACTTGCTAAGCCCCAGCCAACCTTCATGACTCAGAAACTCTGCATAGCAAGTGCTTCATTATATACCTGAAGCTTGCTTCTGGCAAAGGTAAGAGTAACCCTCATTAGTGCACTTCCTGGGAGAGGAAGGAGGATGCTTTAATCCATCAGGGTAAACTGTCCATCATCTGATTATAGGGTATGTATTGGTGAATGGAGATGATGTTATTTAACTTAATATGGAATTTTTTTTATCATATTAATGCTTTTTTACCCTAAGTTATTGTAAAGAATTTTCTTCCGCATCTTATTCCTTTATTCAATTTTTTCTTTATTAAATAACTATAACAGACTCCTGAGGACTTTACTGCTTTTCCATTTTTTTAAATAACCTTATAAATAAACCCACCCTGACTCATTATTTTTTTAAGTTAATAAACTCATTTTAGAGACTTTGGGAGTGACCTGGATTATAAAATAATTAAAATAATCAGTAAACTGCATGCAGTGATGCAATATTTGTTGTTGATAAGCCTGATATTTTATAATATTCAGAGCTGCTTTTTAGCCTTACTTTTCTAAAAGTAGGAATGGAAATTAAACACAAAACTATGGTAAGGTTTTCTGAACTGATGGGCGCTGTGTTGAATGAATTTAAGTAAAACCAAGGGTTTGTAGTTTGAAGTACTCTACATGCAGGCTTAGGTAATTCATTTCCTACTTTAGACAGCTGTCAACATCTTGGCCAAATGTTGTATTTCACCAAATGAGTTAAAGTTTTTTTTTAATTTTTTGATTCATTTATTAAAACAAATGTCAGGTCTCTGGTATTAATGTATTCCTAGAAGTGCTGTATCACTGTAAGTCCTTATGTTATTACCAGATTACAAAATAACATGGCTGGCATTGGTGATGAAAAGAAATTGTGATGAAACAACATTAAGTCTTCTTTTGAAAGATATGGTACTGGATCATAGTTCATCTATTAAATCCTTTGCTCTGAATGGTCAACTGGTGCAGGATTTCAGCATCATGCTTTGTCCTCAGAAAGTAGCATACTACCTTGATCTAGGAATATTTCACCAGACACCTCATTTCTGAAACTTTTAATGGAGGCATCTTGTTTGTTACTAGGTTTTCCATTCTTAAAGACTGAGAAGTGAGCTTTTCTAATGTGCTTCTAAATCAAAATTGAAATTACTACATTGTTTCATAGATGTTGTTCATTAAAAGCTTAGGGGTAACAATATATTTGTGTTCTGTTACTTGAACCCCTGATGCTGAAATCTCTCCTACTGGGTTAAAATGGATTTCTCTAAGAGTTGATTCAATTTGCTGCATTGAAGCCTTGAAAGTGTGTCTTTGTGTCCCAGATTAGTGTAGTCAACTGTAGAGGCTTACAGTCTCAGTTTTTACCTCAGTAGTCACGATCATGTATGGTCTTATGTCCTTCTTCTATTTATCTCATGATAGAAGGTACTGAATTTTACCATTAGGAGAATTTACGTATACCTAGAAAGCTGTGAAAACAAAATTTCAGTATTTGAAAACATTTCTCCCTTCTGTAATTACAAGGCTCTTAGATGTAGGCTTATTATAGCATTTTACTGTGAATCTTATATTGGCAAAGTGGCACAGAAATGCGGGAAATTAAGTCAGTTCAGGAGGATACTAGAGCACAACTGTGATTCACAGCAGTGCCTAATTCAGAAAGGGCTTAACCAAAAGCTAGCTCTGCCAACTGCTCACCTGGTGCATATTTAGCTTCCTACTCCATAGGTGTTAAGCAAAGGCCAAATGTTTGTTGGGTAAAAGTGTTGGTATTCAGATAATCATTCCTGTACTAGAATAATTTTAAAAAAGGAAAGAAAAAGATCACTTTAATTAAAACACCCTTCAATTACACTTGAAGAGTAATTCATTAATTAACTTATCAGGAATCTTTTGTTACATTTTCACCTTGTGAAAATGGCATGGTTATTGTCATGGTATTATCACCCTTCCTAGGAAGGATGATTCTTAAATCTACAATGGACTTTAAAGATTGATTAGTTTCATAGCTAGTAGTACTTTTATATGGATATTCACATGATGTGACTTCTTTCAGTCAAGTCTGTCACAAAAAGAATTTTGTTAACCTGATTAATCATAATTAATAAATAAAACAGCTTAGGGATTCCACAGAAGTGAATGCATTGCCTTTATTTAAATGAGTAGTTATAAATACATTTTTATTGTATTTACTGTCTTGCAATTCTTAGAACTCATAAATGAACTTTATAATCTGCAGTAGCTGTTATGAGTATGAATGATTGAAATGCTACGATGTTTTGCAAATATGATATTAGCAAACACAACTAATCATTAATCAAAGTAAAACTTGATTTTCTGGAATATTAGTTATTTGTCTGAACCCTAGCTGGAATTTACAGACTATAATTTTCCTCTCAAATTATTTGTTTGTGCTCGGTATTAACAGGTTATGAGGAGCCTCTGTCAGCTTCCACGATGAGTTAAAACAAAAAGCTGAAATCTGGTGCTGGTGTGCCAGACTGACAACATGCATGTTTGTGTTCACAGTGCTAGATGCTTGAGTGCAGTGATATCTCTTTGTGGGCAAGGCTGTGGTATTTCTTCCCTGAACAGAATTTATAGAAGAGATAAATCTATGCTTTGAGTCTTTTCAAGAGTTTGTACTGATTGCATACTTATATGGAAATGGCTGTTCAGTGGGAACTTGGGTGCATCTCAAATGCTTGACTCAAAGGTAGAAGTAACTGAGTCTGTGTCATTGCTATCCTAATTTTGGGTATCTGAGGTCTTTAAAATTAAGCTAAATCCCATGACAAGCTTGCATCTTGATGTGCAACTGTAATTTAAGGCTTAATTCTTCCTCTCAATTTCATCACCCAAAGACATGACTACTATCTTGGTGTATGTATTTGTCTGGCAAGGTCTCATGACTTATAGAGGATCACGGGTTACTGAATTCAGCTGTTCAGAGGGGCATCGGGCACCACTCCTGATGTGCAAGGTGAGGAAAAAGAGACCCAAGAAAATACAATCATGAAAGCAAGGAAGATGGATTTTGAGCTGCTGAGTCTCCTAAGGATGCTTAAAATGCGGGTGTAACACTTGCTGGAATTCAAGATATTGTGCTTTAAAAGGCTCTGGCAAGTTCTTTACCCTTTAAAGAGCACTGACTGTGTGGGTTGGACATGAAAAAGAAAATACTAGCTAAAAGTGCTACTGATCAGCAGTTTTTAAAACTGATGTTTCCTACTTGGTCAGCTAATAAGATACCAGTAACATCCTGAAATAATTAAAAGTTTTATTAGCCAAGCCTCAGCAGAATTGCCTCAATGCTATTAAAAATATTTATAAAATTAATTTGAAGGGCATTGTGGCCTGTTAATGTCATCCCTTCTGACATATTATGAGTATACCATAATACAATCTAATGGTACCTAGCAAAAAGTATCAGCTAATGTCAGGACTAGAGAACTTCCTCTTAGCAGGATTTGAAAGAAGTTATTTTGGGGAGTTAACTTTGGAGAATAAGAAAAGAACACCTTATTCTAGAAATGTACAATTCTTTTTACTCTCTTTATGTATGAACATGGTTTAAATAGGAAGAGGAAAAATCTATTAAATATAGAAAGAAGGAGCATATAAAAGCATTAATTATATTGGTTTGACTAAGGACACTTTAAAAGTGTTAAATGGAAATTTATGCATATTTATTGAACTTCCCCAAAATTGCACAGTATTATGCCCCCCATACTATAACAAGTTATTCACCTTGCGGATTTTCTACATAATTTCCATGTGTTGTATGTGATTATATCTCAGAAAAATAATAGAGGGGGGAAAAGTGCTTTATGGAAAAGCAGATGCTGGACCAGAGAACTTTCTCCCCCCACCTTCTTTTGTTTAGTTTTCCTCTTGGTCTTATAGCTTCCTATTTCATCCTCAGAATCTGCACCTCTGGTTCCACAGGGATGTCCCGTTTCAGAACACTAAATCAGCTTGAATTTACTCACTTCTTGTCATTACTGAGTTGGGGCAGCTTTCTGCTGTGCATTGGCACCAAAGCAACCTGGGACAGGGCAGGGGACTTGCCTGATGCAGAGGAAGAAGCTCACAGTGGTCAGGGGGAGGTCCAGCATGCAGAGCTGTGTCCTCAGTCTGCAAACTGGGGGAACATCTCAACCCCTCTCTACAGACTTCTTAATTAGGGCTGAAATGTCACAGAGATTATGCTGGAGCTAATTCACCTTCTGGAATGATTTTGGATTTTTGCTGCTGCTGTTGATATAGAATGTCTTTTCCCAGGAGAGGAATATTTCACTTCAACAGGATTATTGTTTTGAAGGAGTGTTGCTTCACACAAGTGGTCCTGTTTCAATAAACTCTGTTTGACAGCAAAGGCTACAGTGCTCTCCTGTGCTTCCTGAGACTGCACAAGGATAGATGTGTCTGGGCTAATTCCAGTTCTTCCTGTCAGATTAATTTCAAGGAGTCAGGAGCATTAACAACTCCTTTGCTTGAAGAGCATTGGCAAAGATTTGTCTCTCCCTCTCTTCCATGCCTTTAATCATAGCCTGGGCCCTTGAAGATGACTGTAAACCACTAATGTTGCACTCATACCCCAAACCAATGGTGTTCCTGAAGTACCTGCTCAAGGGAGAGGAGGGAGCAAGGCATACTGGGCAAGGGAAGCTTCAGCCATGCTCCCGTCTTCTGTACTACTTCACCCAAATTCGGGACTTGATTGTATGTGTAGGGAAGGCAAGGCGAGGAGGCAGCAAAACTCCAAATCAGACTTTATCTCACTGAGTGGGGCATGAAGCTCTTAAGCATAGGAATTAATCAGGTTCTTGGACTAAATGAAAGCAAAAAAAAAAAAAAAATAGTTACAGCATATCAGTGTGCTTGCCTCTTCCCTTGGATATCATAACCCTACCAGAAACTCATCCAAAAATATATACTTTTTCCCCTGTTTTACTCTCTCATGTTATGTGCAGGCTCGTATATCACCTGACCAGGAAGGTCAGCCTAAAGCTGCGTATTCCACAAGAATGGATATATTTGTCATGCTGTCTCCTGTACTGTGGAAGAGGCTTTATGTGAATTAGGTCCATACATGCTAACTGAAACGGAACTATTCTTTCTCTACATATTTAATAGTCAGCAAATCTCCTTTATGCCGGGTGCTACATTAATTTCCAAGTATTTTTGAAAATACCTTGTTTAGTGCAACATTGTTTTGTCATCTTTTTACTGTTTCAAAAATCTTCTGTGGCTATAACTCTTAAGCCAATTATGTTCCCCGCTACAAATTCAATTATTTGATTTGCCATAATTCTTCTCTGTAACACTTGACCAGTTGATATACTATACAATGTCATCGTCAAGTTTAACATAACTATAAAAAGATTAGCATATTTGAAAGCTATTTATTTGGAGATGCTGATTTTAATGGATTTAAGATATCAATATAATCCTAAAAACCCACTAGAAAAATTTTTATGTTTTCACACTTCAATCCAGCTTCTCATAAACAGGCTCTGTTGATTTCTTGTATTGCTGATGAATTACTTATCCATAACAGTAATAGAATGAAAATATTTGCAACAAGAAGAAAAGCCAGAAAGTTGAAGTTAGTGATAATCAACACAGTTGTGGATGAGCTGGTATCATAAGCAAGAAAGACAGGCGGGATGTGAATTTTTCTTTCCTTTCATGGTATGCAGATGTGACTAAACTGGTACAAAAATTAAAAAGCAGGTGTTGGGATTTTTTTTTGGCCTTGAAAAATTCTGTTACTGGCCAGTCATCATATCCAAATTTCCCTGGCTGATGTAATCTGACAAGATCACAGCCTATGGGAATATGTCTGCAGGCCAGTAACTTTTTTTTTTTTTTTTGCTCTTGTCAGGCATACTCAAAAGGGTAAGGCCATCTGCTTTCCAGCAATTAGATACTCCCCTTTCAATTGTAGTATACTGCGAGTCTGATAATTTATTCATCCCAAGGTAAATGTATACACTAGCAGTATGGTGAAAATGAAGAGAACCAAGCCTGGCAGAGGAATAAACAGCTCTGCTGTCCCTCATCCAGTCCACACAGGTCCTCAGCATCTCACCCATGCTGTGGCCCTGGATGAGCATGTTCTTCCATCCCCCTCCTTCTGATGTGGCAAATGAAAGAAAGCTACCATTGCCCAGTTACTAGAAGATTTCAGAAGGGCTGTGATGATTTGGTTTAAATGTTTTCAGTGGTCCATGAGGACCTAGGCAGAGTGCTGGGCTTGGGGTGGTAACACAAATGGTGGTGGTGGAAAGCATACTGAGCAGAATCCAGCATAACTGGTGTGCAAGAGAGTAGAGTATCAAGGAAACCAGAGTAAACAAGCAGAAATGTGGCCTAATAAAGTACTCTTGCAATGAACAGTGTCACCCAGTAAATAAAATTTGTTGCTAGCAAAAAGCCTCAGGCTTTGCATTAAACAAAGGCTGGGTCTTGAAATGCTGTGTGGCTGCATCCTCTCCTGCATGTGCCAGTGAGCTGTGCCTCAGGGAGTAGCAGCCTGCTGGGCACCCAAGGGATGGAAAAATGCTGGTGCAGGTTTCAGACCTGCCCATGGCACTGTGAGAAGGAAACAGAGATGAACCTATGCCAACAATTTTCTTGCATAAAAGCCACATCTTCTTGAAGGAAGGCTGATGGTATCAACCCTGAGGCCAGAAGGGCATCTGGAGGATGAGCTTGACATGAACCATAAGCAGTAGTTATTGGTAGGTTTCCCTTATATAATGATTTATGTTATCATTAGTGAGGTTTTTCTTTGTCAATCAGGATGTGAGGTGTTGATAGTATGGACTCATAATTACTGCTTCCTGTATTTGAATTAGTCTGCTAAAACATGAATCAGGAAAATAGCAAGTTTTTGGTTCCATGTTTAGGGGTATATTCCCTTTTTCCCATTATGAGGTTTTGAGCGCAACCAGCAAAAGAACATCCTGCTTTGCTGGGAGTTAATTCCATGTAAGAACAAAAGATTTGACTTCGTGCATACTAGCCACATTTAAAGATCCCAAGTTAACAACAGACTAAGGAAAGAAAGTCTTGTGGGTATTAATGAAGCCTTCAGAAGTCTGAATCTCTCCTCTTAACTGTATTTCTATATATGTGGTAATTGTAAAATCATTAAAGAGTGAGAGGTCAATTAAATATTTCTCTGGAGGAAAACTCTAGTTCCAAGCTCTTTCAGGATTTGGAAAAATTCTGATCAGACAGTACACTTTTTATTAGTAAAATCAAAGAAAATGTCAGACGTTATCTGACAGTATACTTTTTAACAATAAAAGGAAAAAAAATGTCATAGCTGATCATCTTTGACTGTTGGAGAGACTGAGAAAAATTTATTCCACTTAAATTAAAAATGTGAGATTTTTTTCTTGTATTTGAAAACTTTTCCAAATTAATACTGTTTAGCTTTCATGAACTCCTATTGATCAAATTTCATTTGTTGGAATTAATCTTAGAAGATATGTCTCTACGATATAGATGCAACTCTTCCTAGAAATGTTTTCAGTTATCATTCGCAGGCATGTGGTAGGAGACATTTAAGACGGGAGTTCAGGAACTAAAAATATCACAGAGCATTGATCAGAATTAAGATCAGTTCCAACAGAGCAGGTCTTAGAAATTAGAGTGCTCCGGGGAGAAATTAGCAATACTTGGTCATCACAGAAGTCAATATGCTAGGCCCTGTGCTTCTGTAGATTAGCATTGAAATCAATAAAGCTCTTAGTTTGTCACAGTTTTTGGTGGTGTGAAATTAAGGTAATATTTATGGCAATGCTTTGTAGTGATCTTTCTTCCTCTTGGAAATGTGTAGAAGGGGTTTGTGTGTGACAGAAATGCATCACGAAACACTGGGTGTGAAATAGAGGAGACTAATGGTGAAGATGACATGGCTATAGCTGTACACACTTGATCTGAAAGCACTTCAGTAGCATATTGTCCCATTAACAAACTGAACCTTTAAAAGAGGAGACAGTGTATGGAGCCTTAATTCAGCATTTTCCATCTGCTAAGACATTAGACGTTGACATTAATTCCATAGGCTCGTGATTTAGCACTCTCTCACACCTGATGTTTTGTACTCACCCCCTTGGCAACCATCAGTTGCAGTGGCGACTGGAATTTGTCTTGCTTTAGGTGGAACAAAGTGATATTTACAGAAATATTAAATAGTAGAACAGATTGCAAAACCCCAGGCTAGACATCATGAGGAGCTTCAGAGACATCTTCGGGGCAATTTTTTTCTACTTCACTTCATAAGTAGGATAAGGTAAACACCTTTTCTTTATGACAAACATTGCTTTATATAAAGCCGTAGTCAGGAGTTATTTACTTACCTACAAAAGAAAGTTAAAACCTGATAGAAATGTGATGTATATTACCTCTACCTTAATGGAAATGTGAGGATTTGATTCCATTTTATAGAAGAACTTGCTTTCCACAATTTCTTTGAAAATACACTTTTTGCTTTAAAAAAAAACTTCGGTCTAGCTGAATTGAGGTTACAACCCTAAAATGTTTCCTAGCACTAATCGCACATATTACCAGGGTGATAATAACTTTCTTCATCTGAGAATGGTGTAAAGCAAAGAGTGAATAGGATTGCTGATCTTTCAGTTTTGCTCTTTCAGTCACCTGTTACAAACATATATGCCATTAAATCTTTAGCCTAGAAAGCTGAACAAAGATTTATTGACTCAAAACAGAATTTCCCAGAGACAAAAACTGAGGAAAATAACAGGTTTCTGGTTTATCAAAAAGATCTACCTTGTCTGAGGCAGTACTATTTCAAAATATATGTATACATGACTTAATATATATATTTCCTTTTCCCTTTTGAAGTCTTAGTAAGAAACATTATTTTTAAACTTCATATTGTTATACATTTTTCAGTTTACATTTATTTTGCAAATAAGCTGTTAGATGAAGCCCAAATTCAAGTAAGCATTGGCAAAGCCATTACTTTTTATTATTTATTTTAATGTGTGATTATTTTTATGAAAAAAGTCACAGTTTTGATTAGTTCTTTATTCATCTCTTAAATACAGGGGTTCAGATAATTTGCTGAGACTGAGGTTTAAAATCAGTATTTGGCATTTTTTATAGTAGTTTCCACATTTTTTGGTCAAGGTAAGTGAGAGCCAGAGACCTGCCCCATTCACATAAAAGCCATACAGAAGGCTTCATGTTTGTGTCAATATGAAAGTTACGGCATTTCCCAAAAGAATGGAAGGAAATCCTAGCTCCTGACAGCTCAACTTGAAATATCATGTCAGTAACTAACCAGAGACAAATAGAAAGTGACTCAAATGCTGCATTAACAGATGTCATGTTAGTTAACTCTGTTTGCATTTTACACAAATCAATCATCAAAATATTTTTTCCCCTGATGCATTTCTTTTTCATGCTTGGAAAATCATAAGTCTATTCTGTGTATTCCAGTGTTGCCTTTCAAAAAATTGTGTGTACCATCATACTGCTAAATGGTTGAGTGTTTGTACTTATAAAATATTATGCAGCTTTAGTAATTTTCACTCATAATTTTGTTAATTTTCTACAGTGAATGTCACAAAACAAATTTAAAATTTTATCTTATTCAAAAAACAGAAGTAGAAGATTGAGATTCACATCTGAACCCACTTAGATATTTTAAATTAATACAAGCTACAACATTTGTATCACACTTGCCAAAAATTACGATTAAGTGTATGAGATGTCAAGATGCACCAGTGTACATTGACATATTTATTGTTTCACATTATTGACTTAGTTTTCTTCCAAACCTTGTATATGTTTCATGACTTCTACTTCAGATTAGAGAAATGTTTGTGTTAAAATTCCATCTTTTTCACTAATCACTTCATTAAAAGATTTTTCCTCTTGCTACAGTCATGATAATGACATCTTACTCTTGTGATTGCATAAGCAATATGCCTACAGTAAAATTTTCAATCAAGTTATTCCAAATGACAAATTCAATGCTTTTCAGTTCTGAATTTTGTCATCAATGTGGAACTCAAAAGCAATTTTCATTGTGTTCTGGTTTTTGCTATCTCCTGTTCTCAGGTGGCTTCCTGGAATAACTAAAAAACGGGGTACTATATGAGGCTGAGATTATTTTAGTCAATTTTAAAATACCATTAATTTCTCTTTATGTGATTTAGCTTTTTAAATTATGATACTGCAATCAATTAATGAAGAAGCCATGCTCAGACTTAAAAAAAAAGTATATTGGTACAATGATGTTGGCACAGGAATTTCTTGTCTGCAGCCATATTTGCAAACACAAAAACATCCTGTATGGGGCGAGTCTGGAAAAAAAATCCTTCCAGACAAACAAATGAATGCTTTTGAAACACCTGTAAGCAATTTATAGAAATATTTACCTTGCTCGCTGTTGGAAGTGGATTTTAGTTAGGCTTATCTGAGGCAATAATATCAAAGGCACTACAGCCTCTCTGGAAGTAAGAAGGACACATTCAGCCTTGATGCAAGGTAAAATAAGATTATGGGCTCCTTGGTTAGTGAGAACTCCAGGGAAGGACTGTTTTGTTGTCTGTTGTCTTCTCTTTGCTTTGGTGCATTGGTTACAGTGGAGCCCAAGAGGTAATGATGATTCCTGTTCTTGTTTCTATAATTTGGGCTTTTCAGGGATGTTTCTTTGTGTTGTTCTTAAGAGTAGTGTGTATTTGTTTCCAGTTATTCCTGTCATGGTTTCTTTAAACTTCTTCAGGAAGTGGAGTGGTTTCAGAGGACTCCAGGGCAGATGAAGGGTTTCAGTCCACCATTCAGGGCATGGAGGGTACAGGGGGGAATACTAAGATACTGTTACGTCCTTGGGTAACCAATACAGAGCCACTGGAGATGACTGAAATCGTAACCAGCCTTCTGGGAGTATAAAGGACTTTGCCAGGGTTTAGGGCAGCTGGGATTAGGAAAGGATGTCTAAGTTAGAGGCACAGTGCTTGAGCTTTTCATTTATTAACATGTCACCTTATGTGTCTTATCTTACTAGGGGAAGGCATTTGGCATGCCTGATCTGCATTGCAGGATTCACTTTATGCTGTTTCTGTCACTCCTCAGATGAAGACAGTCATAGAATGTTAAGGAGTTGGAATGGATCTCCAAGATCATCTAGTCTCAAGGCCCCCTGCCATGGGCAGGGGCACCTCCTACTAGATCAAGTTAATCAAGGTCTTATCTGACCTGGCTTTGAATACTGCCAGGGCTGGGGCATCCACAGCCTCCCGGGGCAACCTGTTCCTGTGTCTCACCACCCTCACACCAAAAGTATTTCTTCCCTATACCTAACCAAAATTTTCCTCTCTCAATTTGTACCCATTGTCCTGTCACTACAGTTCCTGATGGAGAGCTCCTCCCCAGCTTCCGGGATACTGGCTTCCTTCAGATACTGGAAGGTTGCTATGAAGTCTCCACGAAACCTTCTCTTCTCCAGGCTGAACAGCCCCATCTCTCTCAGCCTGTCTTTGTAAGGGGAGGTGCTCCAGCCCTGTCATCCACTTCATGGCCGTCCTCTGGACTGTCTCCAACAGTTCCATGCCCTTCTTACACTGAGGACACCAGAACTGGATGCAGCACTCCAGGTGAGGTCTCTCAAGAGAAGAGTAGAGTGGGAGATCACCTCCCTCACCCTGCTGGCTACTCTCTTTTTGATGCAGCCCAGGACACAGTTGGCTTTCTGGGCTCTGAGTGCAAACTGCTGGCTCATCTTGAGTTTTCAATTATCACTCCCAAGTCCTCCTCCTGCAGGTTGCTCTCAGTCACTTCTCTGCCCTACCTGTCAGTGTGCCTGGGATTGCCCTGACCCAGGGGTAGGACCTAGCATTTTGCTTTATTGAACTTTGAAGTTTGCATTGGCCCATCTCTCAGGTGTATCAAGGTCCCTTCGAATGGCACCCTTTCCCGCCAGTGTGTTGATTGCACCACACAGGTTGGTGCCATCTGCAAATTATTTGAGAGTGCCCTTGATCCCACTACCCATGTTGCTGACAGAGATGTTGAGCAGTGTCATCCATGGTACTGACCCCTGAGGGACAACGCTTGTCTCTGGGCTACACATGCATTGACCACAATCCTGTGTATGGCCATCCAGCCAGTTCTTAATCCACCAAGTGGTCCATTCACCAAATCCATGTCTCTCCAATTTAGAGACAAAAATGTTATGTGGGACAGTGCTGTCAAATGCTTTGCACAAGTCCAGGTAGACAATGTCAGTTGCTCTGCCCCCATCCACCAATGCTGTGACCCATCATAGAAGGTCACCAAATCTGTAGGCATGATTTCCCCTTTGTAAAGCCATGTTGGCTATTACCAATCACCTCTATGTTTTCCATGTGCCTTAGCACAGTTTCCAGGAGAAGCTGCTGCATGATCTTTCCTGGCACAGTCTGACTGTTTTGTAGCTCCCCAGGTATCACGTTTTTCCCATTTCAGAAATGGGGTTTATAGTTGCCTTTTTTTCAGTCATCAGGGGCTTCACCTCACTGCCATGACCTTTCAAAAATGCTAGATAGTGTCTTAGCAACTTCATCTGCCAGCTCCCTCAGGACCCACAGAGGAATCTCGTTGAGTCCTGTGGACCTGTGCACGCTCGGGTTCCTTGAAAGATCTCAAGCCTGATCCTGTCCTACAGTGGGCTTAAGGTCTTAATTCTCTTGGTCCCTGCATTTACCTGTCTTGACTTGGGTGGTGTGGCTGAAGCTCTTACTGTTTAAGTTGTTGAGAACCTCAGCCTTCTCTTTGTCCAGGGAAGCCAGGTCTCCTGTTTCCTTTGGGAGAGGGCCCACCTTATCCCTGGTCTTTTTTTGGCTTACAACTTATCTATAAAAGCCTTTCCTGCTATCCTTAATATCCCTGGCCAGACTTAATTTTATGTGGTCCTTGGTTTCCCTAATCTTGTCCCTAGCTTCCCATAAAAGTTCCCTGTATTCCTCCTGGGCCACCTGTCCTCATTTTCACTTCCTGAAAGCTTCTTTTTTCACTCTGAGTTATCTCAACAGATCCTTACCTGTCCATGGAGGCCTCATGGCATTTTTTCATTATTTCCTCCTTGTCAGGATGCCTTGCATCTGAGCTGAGAGGAGGTGATCCTTGAAATTCAGCCAGCATTCTTGGACCCCTCTGCTCACCCAGGCTCTATCCTGTGAGACTTTACTGAATATGTCCTTGAAGAGGCTGAAGTTTTCTCTCTTGAAGTCCAAGGCACTAAACTTGCTGCATGCCCTCCTCACTGCCATGGGATCTTGAACGCCACCATCTTGTAGTCACTGCCTTGGAGCATCACATTCACGGTCAGCTCCTCCTTGTTGGTGAGCGCAGGGTTCAGGATGGCACCTGTCCTTTTTTTTTGGCTCCTCAGTCACTTGTGTTAGGAAGCTGTTGATGCGTTCAGGGAATCTCTGGGATTGCCTGTGCCCTGGAGTGTTGTCCCTCCAACAGATACCAGGGTGGTTGAAATCCCCTACGAGAACCAGAGCTTGTGACTGTGAGGCCTCTCCTGTCTGCCTAGAGAGGGTTTCATCCAAACCACTCTCCTGATCAGGTGGCCTTCAGTGGTCTCCCATTATAACATCCCCTGTCCTTGCCCTCCCCTTAATCTTGACCCACAAGCACTCTGCTGGCTCCTCATCCTCCCTCAGGCAGAGCTCCAAGCTCTCCAGCTGGTCATTGACATAGAGGGTTACAGCCCCTCCCAGTCTCCATACTCTGTCTTTCCTAAAAAGCCTAAAACCTTCCATTCCAATGCTTCAGTCATAGCACCTCTGTGCAGAGGTGCTCTAAGGCCACTGGTGCTTCTCCACCTGCTATCTATTGAGGACTAACTCGTATAAAGACTCCAGGAGTTTGGGAAACTTTACTATTGATGTCATTTGTGGTGTAAAAGTTTTCTCCCTCGCAACATGATGGAGAACTTGAAATTTTGGTAACTGTGAGAATTAATGGCTAGAAACTGTCTTGATCATTAAACTAACTAATTATATGCTCCAAAAAAAAATTCTAAACTATTGAGGAAGTGCAAAATATGATGACTATTTCATAGTTTCATACGATGAGTATTTTATATTTTTGTCCTTGCTCTTACTGAGAAACTGTGTGGTTCCCGCACTATACCCCTCTATAATCAGAAGTATCTGGTGGGCACCTCTTATGGGTGACAAAGCAGCAATATTTCTGATCATTCATAGCACATTTTCTTGTCAGCAGGGTTGTTCTTAACAACACTGCCATGAAAGAAAGAATAACAGCACTGAGAGATTTGTAAGATCTCTCTGGAAATCTGTGCCATTTGTTTGTTTAGGACCTCCATAATTGTTCTTGCATTTTGCTCCGAATTCAGGATCATGAAGCCTTATGTCTGAGAAAATAATCAGTATCTTATCTAAATTAAAATCTAAATTAAATCTATGTGCCTTGCAATTCAACCTTTTCTTTTCTCTGTCTGTTTTATTGTTGTGCTGAATTCACTCTTGTTTCAAAGAAGGCGCAGAGATGCTGAAGTCTCCAAAAGAATCAGTCAGAACAAAGCAATCCTATTCAAAGGAAGAATCATAAAAAAATAGAGCAAGTTGGGGTATCACATTAGCCTGTTCTCATAATTTTCCTTCTTTTTTACTACAGACATAGCATGATAGGAATGCCAGATACTACTACTACAAGTAGATTTTAAGATGGCTGACAAAAAAAGTAAATGATCCCTACATTTGCCAAGCTATTTAATTTAAATATTGCCATATAATAATAATTGTAGGGATCACCTGGGAAACTAAACATGACATTTGTCTTTAACTGGTATCTGCCTTTCAAAGTGGGTAAGTACAGCCTAAACACAAAGTATTTCTGGCGGGTTGGGGGTGGGGAAAGGGTGGTAAACACCATCTGTGTTCCAAATTATTGACTAACCAATGAAATATAAAAATCTTGTCAGTATTTCTTGTATCAAAAGAAAAGATACTGTATTGACAGGACTCTGACCAGTTCTGTCAGTCAGTCAGGCTGTTCCCATTCCACACTAGGCAGAAATGGCTGCACATTTGCTCTCTCATGCTCATTGAGGACCCCCATACTCCAGGAGATGCCATCCCATGGGGCAGGCATGGAGAGGCCCTTCAGGCAGCTGTGGGAATTTGAAGTATGATATTATTTGCTTTTCTCTGTCCTTGCACAAAGGACCTTGTGTATCTCCTTGGAAAACTGTTATGAGAAATCCATGCTGTTTTAATACCTAGCAGGGAACATGTTTGTATTCAGTTTACAGTCAAGAATAGGTCATGTCAAAGATTATTTAACACTACCAAAAGCAGAATGCTATAGTATGTCTAATTAAAAACGAAGTGTACCAGCTCAGCTGGTTCAAAGGCAGAAAGTACTTTAATATTCTCTATGTATGTCACACTATATAATGCAAAAGTATAATGTCGCTTCTAACTTTGTTTTCTTCTAATGTTCTCACTATTGGAAACAAATGTTCAGAACCTATGGGAAGTTTTTTGTTTTTTTTTTTTTCTTCTTTGGGACTGGACGGGAAAAATCTAATAATTGTTCTTTGGAGCGTCGCCTAAAACCTATAGTAAGCAATTGAGCATTGGCTTGTAAGTTTTTAAGAGCTTTTTTCCATATTGTGTTGATACATAAATACAATTCATATTTTTGACTTTATAATGAGCTATAAGGAGGAAAAAAAAGTGTTTCATATTACATCTCAGACTACACCTACTTTATATAATATAATTTAATATAATATAAAGGAGATGTAGTGTTTTCAGGGCAAACAAATACAATAGTTCCAGTTCTTCAGATGCAGTGTTGTGCTGGTATGGTGTGGTGTTTTGGATTCACAGAATTACAGAGTGGTTTAGTTGGAAGGGACCTTAAAGGCCATCCAATTTCAACCCAGCTGCCATGGGCAGGAATAGTTTCCACTAGACCAGGTTGCTCATTTATGTAATATAGCATCAGTAGCACATCAGTGTTTTGGCTACTTCTGACTAGTGCTTGCACAGCGTCAAAGATAACTTTTAGTCTTGCTCTGTCCCCTCTATCATATTGGCTAAGTTGGGATGGGACAGTACCAGGACAGCTATCCTGAACTGGCCAAAGGAATTTTCCATGCCAGATCACATCATAATCAGCAATAGAACTGTGCAGGATTGTTGGTTCTTGGGAACTGCTTTGGTACCGTTCTGCTTGTGGGAGGGGATAAATGGTTGTTACCTTTCCGTCACTTTTTTCCATCTCCTTCACTTACTAAACTCTTTTATCTTGACTTATGAATTTTCTTGGGTTTTGCTCGTCCTATAGCATTGCAATTATATGTCAGATTTTAACATTGTTTTGCTGTAAAATGTTGGTTTGGCTACTAGGTGTTTGGACTTCAAAAATCAACAAAAACCCAAACAAGCCACCACCAAAATGCAATAAAAGTTTCAAAGACAAAATACATTGAAGTCTAGAAGTTTAATAGTAAGAAATTAAAAGTAAGCAATTTCTATGTGATTCAACCAGTCAAAAATCCAGTGAAAGATTAGCTAGAAAATGAGAAAAGGCATTTAATGTAGTTACTGAACAGCCAAATTAAGTGTCATTAGTGACGATTCTTTCTTTTTCATGTTGTATTATAAAGCATCTAAGGGATAGTGGGCATGAGATGACCTTAGACACACAAAGTCTGATTTTGTGCTTTATCTTTTCTGTCATCCTTTGACTGTGGCCTATTGCTGGAGTAAATTCACTAATTGCTTAACTATTGCTTTATCCACCCCTGTCAGCATCATTTTGGCTCAAAGGGCCGACATGAAAATATTTCCGGGAGAACTTCTGAGTGTCAAACCTGGGAATCTTCTATATTGAACTTTCTCTTGAACTGATTTTGCAAAGCAGAGTTGCCCCTTTCTGTGAAATTCAGCAATTATTATTTCAGTGATAGGCAAGACTTACAGAAGCAACGATGGCTTGGATATAGATTCCTCTTTCAAGTGTTATGAAATCTAGGTTTTGAAACAATTATTTTTCAAATTTCAGTGTCAAGTATTTTTCAAACATTTATACTCTCCTAAAATTTCTTCCTGATGTATTTGGAACTGTTCCATCCCTGGGTTTTTTTCCTCATTGTAAGAGGGAACTGCTCAAAGAATTACATTTTGTGAATGAAGAAAATGCTAGAGTTAATATCCTGAGACTTTGACTTGTGTCTATTCAGTGCCTCAAATAAGACTAGAGTTATTCGAGCTCAATTTCACTGCGACTTTCTAAAATGATAAACCTTACGGACTCTAAGAACAAACTCAGTACATTTGGCAAACTGTACATTTGTCAGAGTAGATTTAGAGTTCCCTTTGTGTAGCATAGTCAGAACTGTGGGCTGTGGCTAAGAATTGCATCATATTTTCTTCCTATATGCCAATGAAAGTGTTATTTGGGAGACCCTCATTATGCAAGCACAGCACCTCACAACTGCAGATTCTAGTCTTCTGTAATACTAATGTGAAAAATAGTAAAGACTAAAAGAGAGTTTGCTGAATGCATATTTTATTTTAACCTGCTGTCTTGCTTAGCAGAGTTCCTCCTATAAAAGCTATAAATTATAAAAAATGGGCGTCTTTTATTTTTTATATATACCCATATAAATTATAAAAAATGTTGTTCTCACAGGCTTTCCTCAGACAACACTTTCTTCCTCTGGTGTGGCTGTTAATCTGAAAGAGCATCCTGCTTTCAAGCAGGCCTTTATTTTCAGGGAAGGGGCTGCTCTTATTCTTTTTATAGCCATAGTCTAATGTTTCCATTCACAATTTTTGAAAGAACAGACTTATGAAAATTCTTTTGGTGTTTGCGGTGTTTACTGTGGTCAAAAGTAATTTCAGTATACCTGGAGCAACCTATATTTTATTATTTCCACTTCCAGTATTACTGGTATTAGAGCTGATTAATAATATAGGTGACATTATAGGAATGTTCAGTGTACCTATAATTCTAAAAATTTCAAGCCAGATACTCAAAAGTCCTACTTGCTATGTCAGTAACTATGAGGTATATGAGATATGGACTGCATGACATACAATGAATATTGACTAAAAAGAGTTACTGTATGTTCTTTGGTAAATTTGAGAGTACAGGTGCTTTACTTTACATTTCGCAGAAATACTTATTTGCTAGAGGTCTCTCTTAGGTAGCAAATTAATACCTTAGGAACTGTCAAGCTGGAAAAACTCAAGTTTTTGCTAATTAACATACAATACCTAGCCCTGTTTTATAGATTGAGCTACACTTTCAAAGTCACCTTTGAGCGGTTCCTTTAAGTGTATCATATAATGGGTACTTTTTGCTAGGAAGTGAGCAGCCTGCTCTCTTCTTCAACACCATAGTCCTTTTCTGTTTGTTCCTTCAGTACCACAGTACATCGGTTTATACTAACAGTTTTTCTTGTTTGTTTCCTAAGATAGCTGGTGTCCTCTTCACTGTGTGAACTGTAGATGTAAAGAATTTTACTGTCTCTTTTCTTGGCCAGGCTTTTAGAAATACTATCAGAAATACTTTATAGTTTAAACCCCCCCCCCCCCCCAAAAAAAAAAAAAGGCAACTCTTCAGGTATTTCTGTTTCTCTGAACAATGGCTAATGCAAAATCCCATTATGAAACTTAGCATCTTCTTTAAGCTCCTTTGAGTTATAATAGTGGCATCAGCCAAGTGTCCTCTGCCACAGCCACTTCTATTATGCTCAATGACACCAGCCAAGAGACATGTAGAGAGTCTTCTAGATAAGGATTAAGTGCTCTTACCTCATCTTTTAGCTTTGTAGCTAAGACAAGCCATTGATGAGTGTGTGTATTTACTAAGCTCTCCAAAATGTCTGTAATAAGGAAAGGTTTAGATTAGATAGTAGGAAAAATTTCTTCACAGAAGGGGTGGTCAAGCATTGGAACAGTCTGCCCAGGGAAGAACCGCTGTCACTGGAAATATTAAAAACTTGTAGATGTGATGCTTAGAGGCACGGTTTAGTGGTGGGCCTGGCAATGCTAGGTTAGTGGTTGGACCTGGTGATCTTAGAGGTCTTTTCCAACCTAAATGGTTCTACGTATAGCATACCAATGTTGAGTCAACTTCAGAGGCATGGTTTTTTTAATATATATGCCTTATGGGATATATCTTGGAACATTTTTGTGAATGCCACAATTTGTGGTGTTGGTGAGCAAACGTTTCTGAGGCATGTGCATTTTGGCTGATTGACACAAGAAACACATTTGCAACTGCTTGCGGATGCAGTAATTACATTACTAAATTTGGAATCCACTGATTTATAGACAGAAGTGCATTTTTTTTAGGAGACAATCTCAACATTTGAATCAATGTCCTACCAGAGCTTAAAAAAACTATGAAATGTCATCAACAGCCTGGAAATCTGAATTATAAAGTATTTGACTAGAAGAAGCTGTTTTCCCCAGGAACACCATAATCTACTCTCTTGGGTGTCATTGGGTGGTCTCTCTAATGATTTTATTGACTTTCACATGATTGAGAAGGAAATTACTTTTTGCCTCTGCTTCTCCAAGAGGTAGGTGAGACATAGCAATGGCAGACAGGTTGGTGTTTGTAGAGGTTGGTGAGCTGAGACTGAGACCACTGAAGAGTAGACTTCACTTGAAAAGCAGAAAGGAATCCTGTATGTGCTTGGCAGCCTGGCACACTCTGCTTTCTTGAGGGCAGGGCAAGTTTTCTCCAGCTTTTAAAATGACCTGCCCTGCTCGGGAGAAGATAATTTTTCTCACATTTTCTGCTCACATTGGGAAGAAGTTACTCTTATGAGCTGAAATTAGTCAGACCAAGTGAAGGAATTAATTACAAGCTGGCACTGAGGGTGCATATATTTTTCATACCCTGTAAATAAAGTTTTCAATATTTCAAATTGTTTTGAGAGGTGATGTATTCAGTAAAAAAAAAAAAAAAAGTAAAGGAAATGCAAATGTCTCCACTGACTGGTGTTGTGTAATGTAATGTGTAACAATGTGGTACAGCATCTGAAGGGCCCCATGTTTATCACAGCACAATACCCATGCAGGATGCTCAGCTGCATTTTGCAATGTTGCCTCTTTGAAATGTCCTGCTTTTTCATTAACAGCTTTATCACAGTCCTGAAGAGTTAATGATAAAAAAAGATTTCCTGGCAACAGCTTCTTCTGTTATATAGGGAATGTGATGTGTATGGCATGTATAATGTAGTTAATTTGTACAAGAAACACATCACTTAATCAGCTGTAAATGTGGTTATTGTGTGACAAAGATGGCAATACATTAATCAATTTATAGACATAAATACATTATTGTTCAAGAAAACCTTGAATTTAATTTTTAAATTAAAACAATGGTGTAGTGCAGTCATTTATTTGATTGCCCTACAGCTGTCTGACACATGGTGAGATTACTGAAGCATGCAGCCAAACAGCCAACACTACATTTGGTTTCGTTTATTGAAATAATGAAAGGGTATTAATGATAAAGTACAAAAGTGTGTAATAGAAAGTAATGTACTGTGAAATAAAATTATGTTTGGAAGTCAAGAATACAATAGAAGTTAAATGCTTAGATGTATTTGGAAACCACTTCGTCTTGTTTTGTAGAATGTTTGTGGCTATGAAAAATTAAAAGAATGTGTTATATGAGTAAGAAGAAATAAAATTAAATTGATTAATTAATAATTTAATACATTATTAATGTTTATTAATTTACTGAAAAGCAACTATTGCGCTCGTGTTTTTTTCTTAAAGTACGAGAACTGGAAAAAAGGGGTTGGAAATGACTATGTGCTATATACTTACTGACTCAGGTTTTCATTTTCATTTAATTGATTTCTGTATTCCGTATTTTAGGAATCCAGTAATAGTGATTGCTTTCAGGGGACACACAGAGAAATACTGGTAATAGATATGATAATACTAATGGATTATCATTAAAAAAAGTTCTGGAATGCATCCACATATCACATCTTTCCACATTCTTCACAGACACTTACCTAAAGTCAATAAATCATCTATTTCAAATAAAAGAAGTGGTTCTTCAATCTTATTTGCTTAAAACTAATAGAAATGTAAAAATATTAAATTATTGGCTGATAAGACAACTATTGTTTGCTTAATGATAGTACAATAAAAAGATGCTTCCTTTTTACCATGTCATCTTTCAGCAAAATGACAGATAAATTAAAACTACACTACTGAATATGCCATGTGCTCTAATAAACTGTTTTCAAGTTCCTAATTATTAGCAGAACCTATTCATGTTCCTTCTTGTATACAGAGATTTCCTGCCTGGGCTGGTGAAATGTTAAATTGTGTACTTCAAACCACTTTCTCTTTCCAAATATCTAAAAGCTGAGAACTTGTGTCTTACTAAAAAACTGAATGTTTACGTCTTTTGAAAATGAAATTAACACCTGCTAGTCATCATGTTGTTCATTACTTTTCAGAGATTCACAGCAATATTATTTGCTTTTAAAGATATATGGAAGATTAAATATCCATATTTTTAAAAGCATGTTTCTCTAGTATCAAGCTCTTGATTTCATGCCTAAACCCAAGCAGTTTAGACTATTTTAAACTTCACTTTTCAAAATAGTTTTCCTCACATTCATCCCAGTGATTGAATATGATCTTAAGAGGTAAAAGACTAAATATATTGAACTCTTCCCACCTTTAGAGAAATAGTTCCCATCAAAATTACATTTGGCTTGATTTTCAATGCAGTTGTGCTACTGATGGCAGCAATTATGATACATTCATTGGAATATGACCAAGCTGTTAAAAAACCCACCCTACAAACATACCATGTATGGCAGTTGTCTGGAAACTGTGCAGTGATGTAATTGTTGTATTTTCCACAGCTTATATTGTTCTTGTGTTGTTCTTCCCCAAAATACTGCTCAGTTTTGAATTCAGTGTAGTTTATAAGTGAAGAGAATGTCAGCCATTTTTTTACAAAACTGCCGAACAAAGATACAATAAGCAAGTTGTGCTGGTTTAAAAGTAAACCTGCAGGAGAAATGCACCCAACTCAAAAGAGATTAGAAGAGATTAGAACTACAATTTAATAAAAAACATTACAATAAATACACTGATACAAAGGAAAATTGGTTTTAGCTCACAAAACCCAGTTGTACAACCCAGCACCCTGGGGCACAAACAGAATGGTGCTCGCCAGCTCCTGTGCTGAGCACCACATGGTCCCCCTGAGTTCAAGGCAAAAGGGACAAAAGAAAACCTGTTGATAAGGATGGTGGTGGCAGTCTGGTCGAAAACAGTGGTCATAGTCCCGATGAGGTTCTGATCCTCCACTGGGTCTGATGAGTGGGTGTCCAAGTCCCCAAACCCCAAGCTTATATATGCTTGGGTTCAGATGGGAATGCCCAGTACCTCCCCCAGGATGAGGGGTTCCACAGTGGGCAGTTTACTCAATGAGTCACAGGATATCTTGGTCTACTTGATGTCCCATCAGCAGACATGACCGCTCAGGTTGTGTGTGAAGGCACTAATGACTCCCAGAGGGGAGTTATCACACCTGAATCATTGGTGTGAAGACAGGGAACCCTCCTATCTCAGTTTTCTCACACACCCAGTTCATAGCCTGAGGTGTCAGGTGTCTCCTGGGCAGCTGCTGCAAACAACGCACTATTAACGGTTCATGATGAATGGCAGAAAGGGTATAGAAGACACAGTTCCAGTTACACGCACACAGTGATAAACTGGTCCCAGCCGATATAACTAGGATAGAAGTGCATCATCTGCAGTCTTCGTTTACTCAGCACCAGTCTGAATGGTTCATTGGAGATGTTTGCTCTCTGGGTATCTGGTGTCTGTCTTCTCACAGGTTAGATCTGTACTACACTAGTAACTGATTTCCAGTCTCAAGGCTTCTCAATATTTACAGTAGTGAATCTTTGCAAGCAACGTCAAGCTTTTTCACCATCTAACCATGATTTTTAATAGTCCTTTTACAGTCACAGTCACTAGCAGGGACTACTGGAACTCCTTCATGCTTACACATTCCCATTTTCTGTTCACCCACTTGCTGTCAGTGCCACAGTTGATGGCCACACCAGCAGGATCACAGTGAGCGAGTCTTTAGCAGTTTCTCAGAAAATCCATTTTAATATACAATGCCAAGCTTCTATGTGACAAAGAAGCATTGCTCACCATGTAAATTTTTACAGCATCTCACTAAGCAAAGTGTTGACTTCTCTCTACAGCACAGTAGAAGAAACTACTATTTTGTCTTTGTTTACTGTGCTGCTGCAAGAATGTGGGGCTTAAAAGGGTTTTTCTTTCCTATATGCTTTCCAAGATAACCAGACTATGAATATCTGAGAAATAACTTGCAATGAGACTTATTAAACTTGTATAAATCAGGCAGGTTCTTGCTGCAGAGTGTTTTAGACTTCATGTCCGAGGAAGAGTCTGACATCCAAATTCCTTAGGTGCTTTGACTGTAGTTTTCATTTTGAGAAGGAGGAAAATAGCATGCAGAGCTTCTTCGAGATTCAAAATGTGTCTATTTATTCATTAGAAGAGTAATTTTTTTGGAGGCTAATAAAAGGAAAACCTAGACACTAATACTGTTTATTTCCAACATGTTTTAATGAAAACCATCAATATGACTTGAGAACTGCTTAAAAGCAAGGAATCCTTTCAGACTGCAGTTTGATAATGGCAAATTTTAAAATTTAGATGGATCTATTTTCCACAGAGGTCATGAATGTACATCATGGTACATTTTACCTATTTTGTTCATTGGAACAAATTCACTTCATATTATGAACAAAGCTTTGAATAACTGTTATATTAAATGAGCAAAATTTCAACTTGTAAAAAGGTAACACGCTTACAAAGGACCTTTTTCCATGTATATCCATCTGTCCTGTAGTGTTATGTTCTACTATGTCTGATAGAAAAAGTGCCTATGCACTTGGTGACTATTGCACAAAGCCAGAATGTACCAAGTGTGAAGAGCTTTTTGATATAACTTTCAGTCTTTCTAGGGTGCAACCTGTTTAACAAACATATGAATCCAGTAGGAAATTTCAGGAAAGAGAGCTAATACAGCTCTGCTGGTGTCAAGATTGAACAAAAATATTTCAAAAAATACTTTTATTTTTACAAAATCATGTATGGTCCTTTCTTGTAAAAAGATACTTTTACATTTAGCAAACATGCTCACATTATGCACATGCCACTGCTGAGGTTAAAATGCAGTCAAAAATGTTGTACATAATGAGCCACAATGTTGGTTACCTCATGCTGCGGAACTAAGGACAATAGAAAGAAAGGGTGTGTAGGTCTTTCCTGATTTCCCCACAAACCTACTTGCTTATAAACATGGAAATCATGACAGTGACAACAGTACCCAAATTGCCAAATGTGTTGGAGGAAAGTTAAGGTATTTCACATTTTCTGTAGCTTATTGAGAGCTTCTGGACCTTGAATAAAATGTTATTCCTATTAAGGAACATGGAGTTATCCAAGAAGCCATTAAAAAAAGCCCTTCCCTTGAAACTCCATTTGATAACTTTGAAAAAACTCTACTCTACTTACAGTAGAAAATACCAATGGAAAGAATCTTGGATTGACTTCCTTTAAAGGGATACTACCAAAAAAAAAAAAAATTAGGTCTTTAAAATTATTAGGAAATATAAGCATTTCTCAGAGCTGTCAAAGACTTGTTAAACACTACTTGTATGTTTACAAAGGAAAGGCTGACCCACCTTTTCCTGTGAATTATTAACCTGTTCTTGTAAGAGTTGTCCAACTTGAATAAGAGATGGCTGAAGTAGCTCTCAAGTATAAATTCCAGTGGGGCAAATGAATTGAAAATATACCATGGCACGTACGACACATGAGGGACCAAGTATCATCTCAGTCTAGTCAATTATTTTCATTAAGAATTGACTTTGTAATTTGAGAATTTCCTTCAGAAATCATCTGGTATCACTGGCGTGAGTCAATACTGGAACTTTCTTCTAGAAAACAGGGGAGGAATGAACCAGCTGCCCCCTGTGGAGATACCACAATCGCCTCAACAGCTGTGCAGGGAGGATTTTAGCATGGTTGTATCACCTTCCATGAAGGAATGCCTTTCAGAAATATTCTGCATAGGAGTGACTTTCTGGAGTCAATAGGATGTGATTGTTACTGGGAGTCTATAGGAGCAAACAGCCTCCTGCCCATCCTGGCACCTCCCTTTGGGATGCACCTGCCAGGTCTGGGCATGTAGTGAAGAAAAATGTCATCTGTGTTTTGTAACTTTCTGTATTTTGTGGACTTCAAGTTTCTCTAGGAAAGGGTGTATTTTCAGTGTTCTGTAAAGCTCAGGACATGGAAAACAATTGAATAAGGAATATTCCTTAGGGGATAACTCTGCAGAGACATATGTTGTTCTCTTTCTGTGATATGTGTGTAATTTTGAATTTCATCTTCTGAAACTGTTGTTATAATTTTTTCCCCAAGAATTACTCAGTGTAGGAGCAAACCTACTCCACAGAGAATTTCGTTGTTTTAAGGGCTTCTCAGTGTGAGTGCCAACTCAAGCAGAAGGCTTCTTGTAGTCAGTTTATTGTAGTGTGATCTGAGTTTGTCAGGCCTTTCCCCAAAGAAGTGGGTCACCCTTAATAATTTCCTTCAATTTTTCTTTTTGTTTTAGTTTCTGCTTCTAGTTCTTTTTTTTTTTTTTTTTCATTTGAATTATATTCAACAAATCCTCTGGATCAGTATTAGGGTATATGTGTGTACACACATACATGTACACACAAATATGACCTTATGCAGGGTGTTTAAATTGTCTTTCATCTCTCCTTTTGTGCCTTCTATATTTATAATATTATTTTACTAGATAATGAGTTTCTTAATTTCACTTTAACTTCATTCCCTGTTGAGGTCCCTGAATCACAACCTATAATAGACCAAGGCTATGAGAAGCTCTGAAGATCTTTCCTGCATACATGCGGCATATCTTCTTGCCATTCAGAGTGAGGGAATGTCACTGAATGGGACAGAATGAGCCATGGAGAGCCATTTAATATCACACCTACCCTGTATAACTTAGAAATTCGCTGTTCTGGCAGCCTTTGGTGCAGCAGAGCTGGAGTTCATAAATCGTGAAAGTGGTTAATTACATTCAACAAATTTGTTAGCTGTCAGAATTTTACATTTGGTATTATTTTGTTAAGTGTTTAAATAGAAATACAGATGAACAGGATTTGATTTTATTAGGAAACAAAATATTGGCAAAATCTAGTTCATTAGTGTGCTTATTCCTTACATCTTGCAGACAAGTGGAGCTCCTGTTCCAGTCTAAGGAGTTTGATGAAATGACTTTCTAATCCTACAACCTGTTTCATATTCATGGAAGTGATTCACAAGAAATGAGGGGAGAATCTGCATAGAGCTTTAGGAACCGCTCAGATGCAAACTGAATTTTCTGTGTAGTAAGGAACATTCATGATATTTTGACATTGATTTGAAACCTGCATATACTGATGTATTTGGAACCTGGGATTTGATTCAGGCTATTCCACAGAAAGGAGCCAGACATTAAAAGGTAATCTAGTCAGAGGCTGGGTTTTTTCCATACTCTTGGCCCCAAGCCTACGGTGACCTTATTTCAGTGCCATTTCTACTAAATATTCTGAGGACAATGAGCAGGTTTTTCTTGGCAAAGGAGAAGCAGTCTTAGCATTGTGAAAATATTTGTGACAACTCAAAGTACCTGGCACTTTTTATTACTTACAACTTAAATTTGTCAAGATGCAGGTAGCTGTGGAGGATGTAACTGGTCAGAAGCAGCTTCTTGGAGGGGTTGTGTGTTCAGACTCAGCTGGAAAGGGGTTCTAGTAAGCATGGGAGAACAGAAGCATTCATGAGTGATATCTAAAGGTGTAACATAACTTCTCCATACATAAAAGATATTTGGTTTTACAATCCAAGTAAGATACTTCTGGCTGTAAAATCATTGCTGCCTGCTTATTATTTCCTATAGCTCCCAGATACTTTATCACTGCTTTTCAAAATAGTCATCTACCTAGCACGTGTGCATTGCTGACACTTTTTGGTTTGGTTAAACTAAATTATTGTCTCCAAAGACAGACTAATTTGTGTCTCTACCTGCTTTTTCAGTGCTTACCACTCTGTCAAGCCTTATAGCATCTTCAGGTTGCCTTCAGTAACATTCTAGTGTTGTCTTTGAAGTAATCAGTAAATATTTAGAATATTTTCAGCTTTGTAGAGGACATTACTGATGTCACGGGGGTTTGTCTGCCAGTATATGGGTGTCTAGCACCACTGTAGATAATGCAGCGTATGAGAGATGCCTATGTGGTCACTGCCAGCTGCAATGAAGGACCTGATGCAAACCTGCATTCTTGGCTAGGGCCAAGCATTTGAATCTTTCCCAAAGCAACTTGAAAGGCAATTCACTACAGGACAGAGATCCTGCTGGTTCATTGAGAGACCTATTTGTCCTCATGAACTTCCTCCACTGGATTCTGCTTCTTATATCAATCCACTCAGCTCCCCTGTGACTTTGAAAAAGCCAAGTGATCCAGATGCATGATAGGAAGTTTCCCCAGGAAGTTCATCCTCTATTGTCACTATATGAGATGGGCAAAATGTCTTGTCCTTTTTTTCTATATGTCTTAGTTTTGGCCAGGACAGAGTTAATTTTTTTACAGTACCTGGGTGTGGTGCTGTGCACCTGTACTCCCAGCTGCTGGGGAGGCTGAACTGGGAGTTCTGGGCTGCAGCTGCTGTGCTGAGTAGGCGTGGTCAAGACCCTAATGTTGTTCAATAACATCCTACATCATGGCTGGGAGTAGGGGAAAGGGACTATTTTCTCTCACTTCTGGGAAGAAAGGTGCCCCTTTCCACTCAGGAAAACATGACTGCAGTCAGGCTGGGCTCTGTGGTGAGCATTTTTGCATGTGAATCTTTCTCTATTTTTGTACACTTTTGTTATTAGTATTGTTGCTGTTACTGTTCCGTATCTCATTGCTGTTTCCAGTAAACTGTTCTTACCTCAACCAGTAATTAGCTCCTTTTAGTGCCTCCAATTCTCAACTCCGTTCCCGGAGTGGAGCAGGGACAGCGGGGAGCAAGCTGTGTCCGGTTTGAGAGAGTCTCAGTAGGGGAGCCACTAAATTGGGGAGTACCATTCCTAAACTGTACTTTTATGTCAACTTTAAATATAATAGTATGTTACCTATTTGATAAATGAAGGCAGTCTTATTTTGCTTGCTTGTTTGTTTGTTTTTAAGTGAGTTTCATAATTTTTTCCCCCAGATTTTAGCTATTACTGAACTCTCCTTGCTTACCTCTTATTTCTAAATGACATTCATAATTTTAAACATGGAAAGTTTTGTGCATTATGTGATACTGCTGAATATAATGATACAATTCAGGTGCAAATTGAGGTTCAAAATGAAGCACAGTGCTCTCAGCATGTTTAGGTTGCTGTATGTAATTATTCAGCCTCATTGCACAGTCAAAAGTGTCTAAAAGAGACTATTGGTATAAAAAAGAAAACGCATTTAATGGATTAAAGGGGGTCTACAGGAGAGTTGGAGAGGGACTTTTCATAAGGGGAAGGAGTAATAGGACAAGGGGCTTCAAACTGAAAGTAGGCAGCTATTAGGAAGAAATTTTTTATCATGAGGGTGTTGAGACACTTGAACAGGTTGTGCAGGGAAGCTGTGGATGTTCCATTTCTGGAAGTGTTCAAGGCCAGGTTGGATGTAGCTCTGAGAAACTTAGTCTAGTGAAAGGTGACCCTGCCCAGGGCAGGAGGGATTGGAATTAGATGTTCTGTAAGGTCCCTTCCAATCCAAACCTGGTTTCACTGACTTGCACCCTCACAGTAGTTTTCACACCTTCCCAAACTGGTAATATGTAGCTGATTTCTAGCCTTGCTGAGTACTGTTTGGTTTATTATGCGTATAATCAGGAATAGATTATGGCTACTGAGGTTAAAAGGAAAATCAGAGAAATGTTGGCATTTCTAATAATTCTCATGTTTTTGCATTGCTATTTGTAATTAGAAACCTGTTTTTTCTCTTTACTAATTTCTTTTTCTGAGATTCTTAATAAAACACAGGAAAAGAGGTCCTTACTCAGAACATCTCGCAATATATTTTATTCTAAATTTAGATATAGCATTATTCCTTTCTGTGAGAACTAGTAAAGTTTGGAAAAGACTGCTTACTGTTTAAATTTGTGGGAAAGTAATGTGCAAAAGGAAGTAATAAAACTAGTAACAAAACCAATTTTTTTTTGTATCTTGTGGGAAAATCATGAACCTTTGCTACATTTGCTTACTGAACTGCTTGACAGTATAGGCAGGCATGTGGGTAGGAGTATATTTCAATCTGTAAAACAAATATTGTGATTTATTCTACTAATAAATTATCATGCACAATATATTGGTGCACCATAATTAGATGAATACACTATTATAAGAGAGAGTTTAAAATATTTTGCTATGACAACTTCCATAGGGAAATAGTTATTTTGCCATTCCATTCAGGTGTGCAAATAAAATGCTGTTTCAGCTTTGTAAAAGATTATATTTACTTTCTAGTGAAATGACAAATTTACATGATTGATCATAAAAACTTAGAGAAAGAAAAGGAAGATTCTAGGAAGCATTTAAATTTTCAGTATATATTTTTTTCTTCCCTCCCACGTGGATACAGATCATAAAAATCTGTGACCAGGAAGTTCAATGTGTTTAAATAGAATTCAAATCCATATCCAGGCCTACAGAAAATCTGTTCTGCCAAAATTATCTGTGCTCTGTGGTACAAAATAATGTTTTTGGGTTGCTTTTCAGGCAGACAACTTGACAAACACCTAAAGACATATATATATAAAACCTTATACTTCCTATATTGCATAAAGTAGAAAGAGGGTTAACGAGCAAAGATTACACATTGAATTTCTTTGCTCTTATGTGATAAAACCATGTCATGTTCACAGGGGCAACAGCTAACACAAACTGAAAATGAATTTTCTTTCTCATCTCCAGTTTTTATTGACTTTGATCTTCTTCTTTGCTGCCACGGGCTATTATTCTCTACACCTGCACTCAGCCAGAAATATAATGAAAAAGAATCAATCTCTGAAAAGAAAGTCATCACCAGCCAATAACTTTGGGCCACTTTCATGGGTCCTGCAGTGCTTCATCCAATTGCCAAAATGTCTGACCATTATAAACTGGAGACAGTCTCTCAGCTGCTCTTCCCGGTAAGTACAGAATCACAGTGTGCTACCCAGGCAATCTAGAATCTGCTATTAATACAGTGGAATTCATTAGGGAAAAATGAAAACAATGTTAATTTTTGTATCCAGAATAGAGTGTCTAAACAGTGATGGACAGGAATACCTGACAACGGTTTATTTCTGAGAAGATGGGTAAGTGCTTCTGTATTCTTGTGCATTGTCATTTTTGTGTTCAAAACTGCTTGTGCTCTGTTCATGATTTTCTGAGTTTAAAATTCAAGTATTGCAGAAATGCATTGATTAGTAGCAAACTTGCAAGGCATTCACGGAGGATATTTGTGTTCTAGGCTTTTTGATTGCATGTGCAAGTATTCTTTTCGTGACTGGATGAGCATTGCTGCTGGAATCTGTTTCTGTGTTGACATTTGTAACTATCTATTTTAAATGATCTCTCTGCAACTTTCCTCATTAAATTAATTTATTTCAGCAAATATTTCTGCTACTAAACTAATTTGCTTGAATACAAATATATAGGTGATGTGGATGTTTTCAAAGTAAATATAATCTGGTTTTCATTGTCTTGGGAAATTATGCCTACCTTCTTGGGAAGAAGAAGTATGTAAAATACAGCATCACTACTAGAGGTGTTATTTCCAATAAATCTATCACAGTAGATCTGGAAATAACGAACCTGTGGAGTCATCGATTCATCAGTTGCCACTGATATGTGTTGGATACACTATAATGATTTACTCGATCTCTATTCTAAACCAAAACTGAATATTAATTTAGGGTATGTCAGAGCCCTGGCACAGAGTGTTTGTCAGAAGGGAAGAACTGATTGTTTCCTTGCAGAAGGACTTCATAATCAGAAATATTACAATGAAAATCTTTTTTCACCCTTAAAAACTGCAATTGAAAAACATATCAGAATTGATTGTAAAATGCTTTAAATCTTTTCTTTGTTGAAGACACTTCTGGCAGAACTCAACGACAAGCAAGCAAAACCTGTTATCTCAGATAGTTTATTTCCAGAGAATCCAAGACAAGATTGCCAGCATGAGAACAAAACATCACCCCTCAAATTCTTCCAGTAAGGTCAACTCCATGCCCAGGTTTAGACTATATGGCAACATGTCACCTTTCACAGGGGAAATATTCGAAGAACCTGCATGTACTGGGCAGAAGTTCAGAGGAAATGCGTCCTCTAATAAATGTGCATTTTAGTTTCATTTAAGGGTGTCTGAGCTCTCACCAAGAAGGGGCTTACCAGAGCAAGTTATCAGGGCTTATTTGGACAGACAGCAATCTACAAGCATAGACAAAGATTTAGACAGGTGGCAAGTCAGACGTAAAGAGGTTCTGCAGGTGACCAAGACATTTAGAAAGGACTTATCATTTGTTTAAATAGGAATTGAACTCCACAGATTGACATGCACAATCTCAGCTGAGATGATGACATGCTGCATTTCTGGGCTAGCAAGTGTCAGTGTCTTAAACTACTTTATTTCCTCAAATACAGTTATTCCACCTGTTTTCTGCTTGTGTGACAGTTTGGCTGGTCTGACTGTTTATAAACCCAGTGTGGCAGGCTGTTTCTGAAGTATTCCAGCTGTTAAGGAATGAAATGAGGTGAAGGGAGGGAAATGAAAAGTCAGTTCATGGATACATTGAAAGACTGGTTCATTCCATAGAACGACTGAAGACATGCTCTTTTGTGAGGCTTGAGTTATAGTTTGGTACTGGCTAAAGCCAAGACCATCTGCCTTTGCCTAGTTCTGTTTCTGGGGCGATGGACATGCACAGATCTGATATGTGAGAATGGGCTGACACACCATCTCACGACATAGACTGAAACTTAAAATCCCTAGGGAGCCCTCTCTGGCTCTGGTGAGACATCAGATCATGCAGGTTAGAGAGCCTGGCTGAAGCCCCTGGGCTTTGCAATCCACCCTTGAGCTACAATACAGCTATGGCCACATTTGTCTCTTTCTTTAGATGGAGTCATCTTCCTGCAAATCCTACTTCAATTATATCTCATAAAGTTGAAGAGATCATGCTCCTTGGGTCATCTTCTTTGCAGGTTTATTTTAGACTGAAACTGTTCTAACTGGGAAAATTATATCTGATCTTCACAAAGACATTTTTAAAGACAATCTTTAGTGATAAGACCTTGCTTAATCAGAGTGGTTTCTTTTAAAACTGTTGTGGTTAAATGTGATCAATTAACATCTTATTCCAAACACAATGGTTATAAAGCCAGTTATATGACAGCCAAAAAGACATGGCTGCTTCTGGATGCACTGGACATAAGCCAAGCTGAAACCAAATCAACTTTTTAGCTGCATCCATAAACTGTAAACAGGCTATCAAGAATGATTCCCACATGCTACCTTCTTTCCTAGTACTCTCCACTGCAGCCTCCACTTCAGGCTTTCACAAAGTTCTACCATCCCAGCAATTCCACTCTCCTCTCTTCAGCTCAGTCAAGAAAAGCCAGTTCTCACTAAAATGATACCCCTTATTTATATCCTAATATTGGAAATGTCAGGTGGTGTTTCCCCATTGCCATGGTATGCTGCAGCTGTTTTCAGAACACGGTTAGGTCAAGAGCTGATTTAAATTATAACTGTAGTGCCATCAAATGTGATTTCACTTGTACAAATCTAAAAGCAGGCCATGTGCCAAATGATTCCTCTAAAGCAGTTCCTTTATACATTCGTTGTGTAGCTGAAGAGCAGTTTTATCTATAAGAGAGACATTTTCTCAGACACAGAAAATAAAACAGTTTTCAAAACAGTAAATCTGCTTAATGTTGGCTACTTGCTCACTCAATAAAATAAATTGATGTTATAGAACATTTTTTGTTACAGTATTAGCAGATAAACATTTTTTTTCTATTGTTTAAGAAAAGGAAAGAACAGCAGTGAGCAGGTACACATTTTTGCAAGTCCACTGACATATTTATTCCTCACTCCTTCTCTCTGCCTGTGTCCCCTAACTTCCTGGGGTTCCTCATCTGGGCCCTTATTAGCACTATGTTTTGGGGATTTTCAAAAATAAATTGTGTCATGCTTACTGAATGATAAATCCAAAAGTGAAGCTAAACAGATATCCCTAAAGGAATATATTAACATGGCAGCTATAGGTATTGCACCTGGAATCACTTCTTTTTTCGTCATAGTACATCAAAAGGCTTCCCTAGGCATGCTGATTATTGGCAAGTCCATTTTTGCATGTGGATCCTTGTCTTCTGTAGCAAGTTTAGTAAGACAGTCTGCTTTTTAGTCCCAGGGAAAAATCTTACCTTGTCAATATTGCAAGCTGTTTCTAGTCAGAGTGTAAGCAGTAGGTAAGAAAACAGAATCCCAGGCTTTTTTTGAATACACTCTGAACCTGAAAACCTTGTCCAAGACAGAGCGAATGAAACAACTGCAGAAACACAATCCCCCATTTAAGTAAGTCAGCAGATACTGTCTTATTCATGTACTTCCCTCTGAGCTTGCTTTCTTTTCTGAGGTTACTTAGTAATTTCTTCAGTTTAATGAGCCACCATTTGGCAACCACTGAGTAACTTTGATTTAGTGATGTGACAGTCTTAAAAATCTGTAGCAAATGTGCTCAGAGCTGGCTGCTGGCTCTCTGGCATGCTAGCAGGTACTGACTTCAGTTAAAAACATGTATTTTGTTACTGACAAACTCCATGTTGTTTCTGTGTTAGTTGTACTGTATGTCAACCTCTGTCAGTGTGCGACTGCTTGGTGTCGTCACATGATATTAGCCTAACATGTAAATTTATTCACTTGCGGGTATTGACAGCCAAGGGAGATTTTTAATTCAGAAGAATTTTCCAAGCAGAAGGAAAATGCATATAAGAAACTCTAATTGAATTTTCTAACATTTTAAAATTGCATCCATACTTCTTGATGTTTGAAATTCAAGCTTCCCTTGATAATATAGTTAAAATCTGAATACTTATCCTTGGGAACAAAAAAATACATTGACTTCTAAATTATGAATTTATAGTACTGAAGACTGTTATGTAACAGACCCCAAAAGAAGTATTAGTATTCCTTTCCAGAAAATAACACTTCTCAACATTATTTAGTGATTTCCTTTGATACAAATGTAATCCCTTTGATAAGCCTCATTCAGAAGTCAGTGAAGGCAAAGGTTGTGAAACAGACACAGAATGGAAATGACTGAAAAAACTGATTGGAACAACTAACACCCAGTCCCATTATTCATTACCACTTTTCTCCTCAAATATCTGGGGAATAGATATACACATGCTCCTTAGGATTAGAGAATAGACCTTGCTACACTGGCAAAGTTGTATTTCGGGAATGAAACCCCATGCGTAGCTTTGTCATGTAGACCCAGATGTTTACATCTTCTCATTGATATCCATTTTTGTGACCGCTTTTAGACTTAATTTGAAGAACTTTCTGAAATGTGGCTACTAAACCAGTCAGGTAATAATGGGGAAATAATTCTCTGATGGCGCTATGCAGTTTACTCTGCATGTCTTCTAACAGGAGAGCAGAGTTTCAGGTACCTGTGTCTGAAAGTCTGTGTGGTTTTGGTGTTAATTGCAGATAACTTTCTTTGGACTCCTTCATTGCAATTATCAGCATCAGCTCTGCATGGTATTATTCTCTCTGTATTGAGTTCAAGGAACCCTAAAAGCACTTTCTTTACTTATGGAACTGCATAATATGTCATCCAGAACTTTGATGAGCTGGTTACGAAAATAGGTTTTAAGTATGCTATAATTGGGACTTATTTTTCATTCATTTTTATTTTGGAAAAACAAGGATTTGAGACAAAAATGAGTTCTAATATCGTTACAGTATAATTTTGCTTGGGATTTGGCTAAAGACAGAGTTTCTTTTAAAAGAATAAATAAATAATGTAATGTCCCAGTTTAGGAATAGCATTCTCCAATTTAGTACCCTCACTAAACCCATGTACCTCTTCTCCTCCCTCACCCAACCAGAGGCAAAAAAGGCAAAGATCATGGATTGAGATAAGCACAGTTTACTGGAGACAGCAATGAGATAAGAAAATGAACAGTAGCAGCAACAATACTAGTAACAAGAGGTTATTGTTCACAGGGAGGATAAAAACCCCAATAACAGACAATACTGGGCAGTTCCCTCAGCCACATTTTCTCGACTGCAAGGAGCCCCTTCTTCCCAGAAGGTCCCTTTTCCCTGCCCCTGGCAACACCATGAGCTGGTATAGAGTAATCTCTGTGTCCAGGCCATGCCCACTCCCAACTACTGCAAAAATTAACCCTGTCCTGGCTGAAACCAGGACACATAGGCTTAGCCAAGGAGCACTTAATCTCCATGAAATTAATTGGAATGGCACTAGAAAGTTAAATAAATGTCTGTTTTAAATTCTTATCAAAGAAGAAATTTCTACATGAGTTTCAGTGCCAGACAAGAGCAAAGCAATTGGATAAAACAGGTGAGCTCTGTTCTCTTGCTCAGAGGTCTCTCCGGTGAAGTTGATTAAGGTGTGTATGGTCTACTGTTTCCAGCCATGCGTATAAATTTCGTTTCTTGCTCTCCTCAGATTAAATATTAAGCCCATATTTTCTGGTAGCATTTATAACATTCTATTTATAACAGAAGGTCAGAAATTTAATTTTTTATGCATTTACCAGTATAAGGATGTATACATTTTTGCTAACTGGGAGAACAATAGATAGTAAGACATTGCTGGTATTTGCTAGCATCTTCTGTAATGAAGGTAGATAGACTTTTCTGGATGACATTTTGTTTCATACCTAAGATGAAATGGGTTTTTCTGGCTCCTCAGACACACTCTTATCAGCAAGCAAGATATGGCTAAAGAATGTGTTATAATTGTTCACATTTGTGGGAGTGTGAATAACATTCATACTAGATTTCTCATGCGAAGAGATTCCAGGAAATTCTTTGTGTTTCTGGTGATTTCAATAGTCTGCCAAGATAAGGACCATTGATTTTATTTTTTTATCTCTTGTGTACTTTGAAAGCAATTATGATTCCTATTTTTTTAATATTATTTTTTTTCACACAGAATATGGATAGGGCATGACAACAAATATAAAAAATATATACATATATATATATATGTGTGTGTGTTTATTTTAAAACTTGCAGGAGTTTTTCTTAAACTGTTAGTATTTTAAAGGCTTTATCTACAATCAAAATGAGGTGTATATTCATGGCATTTTCAGTGCGCTGGCAACTGCCTTTTCTGCTTCCTTATTTCAACTAAGTATTCTTTTATTCTTCAGTGACATTATAGCTTTCAAAAGATCTCCAGTAAGATCTAATTGCTGCAAATTAGCAATAACCCTTTAATTTGGAAAACATAACTAAAAGTCATGTTATTTCATTAAGAATAAAGAAAATATTTATTTGGTCTGTTGAGAAGTGAGATTGTGCTTCTCAGTCATCTGATTACATGTGATTTCAAATCACTTATATCTATTGTATAAGAGGAGTTGTTTGCATACTCCTATATTTTCAAATGCATTTTGTTGAATTTGAAATCTCTTTGGTAACTTTTGCTATAATGACTCTTGACGATAGTCCATGTCTCATCTTTCTGGACTGGCACCAACTTAAAAGACTAAAGATTAAGAGAGTCACTTGGATAATTGCAGGTAATGTGAGGCTGAGTGAATTTTAGCTTTTCAGACAACACGTTTGCAAAAAAAGCAGGTTCCATCCTCTCCAAACTATTTCCAAATATAGCCAGAATTTACCAAATACTATTCATAGACTGGAGGAGGGGACTAAAGGAGACTGGAAAAGGAAGAAAAGAAATGCAAAGGAGCAAGGAAATAAATATTTTGCAGAAACAGCAGTTGTCTTCCCCTTCCAGAGCATGCTGTGTCAGATGCTGAATGACCCATGTCTGGCTGTGCTGGTACCTGTGCACAGACACAAAGAACTTCCTATACAACTGGCACATCCCCAGGATGGTCCCAGGGAACCAAGGGGTCCAGCAGAGCCTGTACCACCTTTGCTGCCAGTGAGGCACAGCTGCTCACGATGTACTCAGAAGAATAAAACAACAAGAAAAAAAAACCTCAAAAAAAGTGAACATATTACAGATACCTACAAGAATGTATATAAAATGCACTTGGGAGATGTAAGTACATCACCTTATGCCTTCTCATGCTGCACTGAGGCCCCACTGCAGTGATATAAAGTTACTGTGCATCTTGACACATGAAATCTCTTCCCTCTGTTGTTTTAGCCTTATGATTAGATTGCTGGTTTGATAGCAACATTTTGTGTTTGGTTTCTTAGAGTATTTCTCTTTTATTTTACTTTAATGTTACATTTATCATGTCTTTCATAACAAGTACATTGTGGTTCTGAAAACCTCATTACTGCTCCTAACATGGTACAATGTAATTACTCTGTTTTGTTCAAGGGGTTTTGTTTCTTTTGTTGTTTTTATTCACCTCTGCTCATTTTTCTTGCTTTCCCGCCCCTGCCTAACAAAGATTCACTGAAATAGAAAGCAGGCTTGGTAATAACTGCCTGTTATGTTTTTGCTTAATGTACTGTGCAAAATATGACAAGGGTGAATGTTAGTAGATGTAACAGCCGTCAGAATGTTTCTTTATTCCAGCTGTTGTATCCTCTGCATGCAATAGGTAGAAAAAATGTTTAGCAAACTGGGATTTGTAAATCTAAAGGTCAGAAATTTTTTTTCTGTTTTCTTTCCCTAAATAGGAAAAATAAGGTGATGAAATAGTATAATACCTAAGCCTAATGTTTTTTTAATTCTTTTTTCAATCATTACTGCCTTAACTTTATTGAATATTCATAATACAGAAATATTTTTTTTAAATACACACTACAGAGAAATCTCTCTTTGTGGCATATTGAAATTGATCATGATTGCTAGCCCCTTCAGCTAGATGCTATTCAACTAAGAAACCTTTGAATTAATTTAATTTAATTTAAAACACTCTCAGCATCCTACTAACAAACAGTATTAATAAACCATTCCAGTCTGATACACATTTTGCAAATTACAGTCACTGTGAAAACATGATTTAATTTACCTAATTACTCTGCATTTACTTTAAATGCTGATCTGTCACAACACCACATGTATTTCTTACATTTTCTGGAAGAATATGTTTTATTTCCAATCGCCATACACAAGACATGAAACAGTTGCTGTCACTCATACTCTTTCTTATATCTAGCTTTGATTCTTATACTTGAGAGGTATTTGCATGCCAGTTTTTACTGCATTGCTAATCTGAATATATTCATCCTGGATGCATTCATTACCCTGGGCTATCTTTGGTACTCCGAGAAAAGATGCAGCATGATGTATTGTTTCATTTCTATACTCTATTTTTTTATTTGTAAATCAATCTATTTCAAGCCTCAAATTGAGGCTTGCAATGTCAGATGGAATCAAGAATCAAGCAACTCTCTGGCTTCTGTTTTGACAGAAATTCCAGCTTTTCCTGCAGACCTTTGCATAAGAACTACTCTGGAAAGAAAATATATCTCTGTAGGAGAGAAACATTCAACTATATTAGCAAAAGCTGTGAAATAGGCTGACTTAAAAGTCAGCCTCAAGTGTAAATTTAATATACAGGAGGTGACACAATTGTTATATTTAAATTAGACTTGGAGAACCTGCTTTGGGAAGTATTGAGTGCTCAGGGCACCACAATTATCATGATCAGATGCATCTAGAGTAATGGATAGATATGCTTATTTTGTAAAGGAACAAATGTGTGTAATTGCATAATTGCTTCAACAATAAATGTCCTGCAGGGTATCTGCGTATGGAAGCTTAATTATGATACATGTTTTCTAGAAAGAATCAGAAAAAAATTAAGTCCAGTTGTGTGTAATTGTGCGTGCTTTTCCACATTTTGAAGAATAAACTCTCGCTTTAACTGAGAGAAAGCACAAGGCTGTTTGAAACGGCTGTTTAGAAACTGATTTATATTTTGGGATTCCCTCTGTCCCCCATTGCCTATCAATAAACATAGAGGAGCCAGCCACAGCCCTCATTCCAAATAACACTTTTCAACACTGCTTTCCGCTGTGGCATTGGCACATGGTATTGATGGATGATTATTAGCATTGCTTTGAGCAGGCCTCCATTTCCTGCTCATCTCTGACACATCTCCTACTCTGAAAGCCCAGGTCACAAATCCAGCAGAAGCTACTTACTGCCTAGACCGGGAAGTTACATGGAGAAAACTTCTGGATATTCACAGACTGATGGCTTTAGTATCGCCCTTGCTAGTAGCGAAAATTTTCCATTGCTCCATGTGCCAGTGGAAATAGGCTAATCAGCTGATAGCATTGATCCTTTGTTTCCTGTGTTCTATCTGTCCAGTATACATATTTGCATGTTCCCAATGCAATCATCAAACACATGATCCCATGCAATTTTATGGAGTTGTATTATGATTTATATTCCAACACTAAAGAAGAAGAATGTATTTCACAGTTAGCATTCTTCACACACTTGCTCTTTGGAATATTTAAATTCTTTCTATGAAGGCAGAAGAAACTTAATTTTTCTATCAGGACAACAACAACAACAACAACAAAAAACCTACCCAAATAGCATATTTTACATTATAATGTAATACTTCTCTTTGGTGCTGAATTCTAATGTTTCTTTCAAAGATTTTCTCCTGAGATGCCTCAATGAACTATTTCCTCTCCTTATCTCTTCAAGAATCTGAAAATATAAGATATAAAATGTATTACCTCATAGGAGATTTTTCTGTGAATTACTTTACGGCATACCTCACTCTGAGCCTCGAGTCTTGCGGTCATAACAGTCATGTTTAAAAGCTATGGAACTATCTCTTTCTCTTCAGTTTCCACACTTCCTTTTAGACATTCATAATTAACAGCAAATCTCAGATTTGATTTCATTTCTTCTTAATCCTCGCCAGAAGCTGTATGGGAGATGCTCACTTCACAATCCTGCTGATCAGAGCTGGGAAAATGAGTACTTCTATCAGGAGGGCTCATGCCTTTGAAAAGGTTCAGCAAAGGCTTTTATTTGAGAATAAAAGACAGACAGATAGATGTCAGTTTGGGAACTTCAAAAAAAAGACAAGCCTATCTATCCGTCTCTAATTCATTATGCTGCAATATTGAAAAGTTTTCCCTTATGCTTTAGCCATCAGAATTAGTATTTACAGGGCGTTACATGAAATAGCCTCTTATGCCATGGGGAAAGCGTGATGGAAGGGGGGAAAGAAGATAACAGTATCATAGGAATTTTAGGACAAATACTTGCTGTTTTCTTCATGGGCAGAGAGTAGGTGGAGTGCAGTTCAAATCTCCCAAAAAAGATCAGTCTGGTCTCAAGGTTCAGGCATACATTTTTAGCTGAAGCATGCGTCCAGTCAAAAAATATCTTGACGGATGGCTGTTTTGTGAACATGAAAGTGCTACAAAGCTGAACCTGACTTGTTCTTTGCCCTATCACTCCTCTTCTCAGCACACGTGGCTCTTCTTGACTTTCATTATGCATGCTTCCATCTTTCCTGCAGCATCCATTAGGGACTTCCTTTGAAGACACCAATTAAAAACTTGAAATGCTAAATTCTTCAGTACTGGTTGAAAAGGAAGGATCATATGGAAGCTGAAAGATGGGGAAGACTTCTAGTTGCTAAGTGCCCATGTACTTCAATAAGCAGGGGGAGTACCTGGGAACTAAATTTCTCCACTTCAGCACCTAAATCCTCCTTTGTCTTTAGGGTGCATAAGTACTTTAGATGATAAGAGGTCTTCCCTGACTTGTGGGAACTTTGTGGGGACAAATACACTTAGAAAGAACACACGCTGCCATGAACCCATGATACAAGAGGCCAGATATCATGTTGTGGCTGTTGTAAGATTTGCATCTGGCTACAGCCAACTTCCTCTCCTGGTAACAGCCAGCCTGAGAAGCTTTCTGTTCCATTAATAACCAGCTTTAAAATGATCCAGAACACAAAAACTTGAACAAGATTAAAACAGATTTTTGATTTATATAATTTCCATCATTCAGTATTCTTCAGCTTTGAAGTATTTCACAAGGTGAAACCATGGTTTAAACAGACTTGTTTTGGTATGTATTAACAGCTATTTTGAGGAAGGAGAAGATGGAGGCAATTTAGGTAGTTTTGAAGTGTTGTATTTTGCTGCTGATGTTCGATTTCATTTGTTTTATAGCAAAACAAACTTGCACAGTAGGAAAACAAAAGGAAAAAAAGAAAGAAAATCAAATGCACCTTTTGTCCATCAGCTTGTGTCTCTGGAATTTCTTCCCCTGCAGCCTTGCTGGTGGGATGTTACAGGCACAGTGGGATGGCTCATCGGCCACTGTGAAACTCAGCAAACTTCTAGCAGCCTTATGTTGTTTAAAGCATTTCTTTTTGATTGCAGTCTCGTGGCAGTGCTGCAAAAAGCTGAGTGTATCTTTTCTGGCTGAACTCAATGTTAGAGACAAGTCAGGAAAAGCATAGGGAAGAGATAAAATCAGGAGAAAAGCACCATGCTGGGGAAGCAATAAGAGCTGGAAGCAAAGGGTCATGCCAAGTATTGTCAGAATTAGTTGGAGCTGGTGGAGGGGAAGATGCTGTTTAATTTCTCCTCTGCGTTGAGTCTACTGGGATGCACTTCTCAATCAGACTAACAAAGGCGCTGTGGTAAAATTAATTTCTCCCACTCACTATAGTTGTCAATATGCCATCTTCAAAAGGCAGTGACAGCCCCTTTCCAAAATATTAGCCTCCAAAGAGTGACTGTCGGTGACTCCAGTATCCAGTACAACATCCTCCTTTTTAGAGCTAAGACTTACTCTTGCTGATCAACAGCCTGGTCAGGAATACCGGGGTGACTTTAGATCAAACTTTTGCAGTTTGAATTAGTTTTTGTAACTGTTTTTTTCAGGGTGTGATTACTTTTGAGAGAAAATCTAGAATATAGGCTGAAATGGACCTTGACAGAAAAAAGGTGGTTATCATTGTGTGACTGAATCAAACTTGATCTTTTGACACAGTTCAGTCTCCTCTCAACCTTTAATTATAACTGTTGTTCTCCCTTCAATCTGCAGCAATGTGTTGATATATTTTAGTAGCTGAGCCATTATGCCTAATTAAGGGATTGCAAATAAATTAGGGTGGACAGTTCCAAACATACAATAGCTGCAAATAAATAGAGAGGGACAGCTTTCAACATATGGCAATGAATGCAGCCATAAGGCCTAAAATATGTATTTTAACTGCCAAATTTTACAAGCAGCTTCCAACTGGTTTTCATTTGGCTTCAGCTGTATGTCTGACAATCATTGTAAACGCATGTTTCGTGCCATATCATTTTTGTGCTCAATGGCTGGAACTTATGCGTGCAACATTCATTTGCACTGTACACTGAGACTGTTCAGAGAAGAAACATTTTATGTTTGAACTTGATATACTGGATTTAACTGTTACTGCAAAGTAATAGTTCATGTTACTGTTACCTTCCAGAGTAATATAAAGGTAATTATTATTAATATCTGATAACAAGTCTTAATGCTCTCTCTCCATGTTTTTATGGGGTCGTTGCTAATATTCTAGAAATATTATTTGACTCTCCAGTCTTTATCAAATTACTACCCAATTTTTATCAAACAAATCTTAATAATTTGCACTTTGATGTAAAATAGACATTGTGGTATTTCAACAGAAGAGCCACCTTAAGAACTGAATACATATGGCCTTGTTAATAATTTCATTCCTTTTTCAATTCTTACATAAATGAAGAGCAGGGATAATTTGCAATAAAGGAAAATTGTAGTAGAGTGGTGAGCAAGCACCTTGGAGGCCTGTGTCTAGCAGCTGGCATTATTTTAGACACAGCATCTTCCTGGAAAAGGAGGGGAAGTATGAATTTTGGGGTTATTATTGCTCTGTCTATTGGTAGGGAAGGAAAACCAACAAAGGCAATGGGCTTCGGCTGATGCTGCCAGTTTGGGGAGGAAGCCCTCCCTGCAGGCATGAGCATCCTCCCAATGGAAGCAGCAGATGCTAAACATCCTACAATGAGGAAAAAGGGAGCCCTTAGAAAATATGGTGTTCCTTCGCCCAGTTGCCATCTCCTTTTGTACAGCATATATAGTAAGCCTGTTATTTTCCATTCCTCTACCTGAAATAAGGACCAACTTTTCTTATGCCTTAGACCTCATGGCTCTTGTCTCCGAGTTCTTCTACTCTTGAATGTGCATTAATTTTAGATAAAAAAAGAGATGGGTAGTACTATTTTTTAACATTAAACACATAGTTTTCAGAGTAACATGAATGCATAACTGCACACAGCAATTACATCACTTTATTTGAAAAGTCAATGACTTCTTAATACTGACTTTGCACTTTAAAACCCCTTCTGACCAAATCCAAAATGAGTAAAACATGTTCATAAGGCTCTTCAAGCAGGATATACTACCCTGATGCCACCCAGTTGAGCCTCCTCTGCTACACAGCCTGAGTGTCATCGGAACCAACCAAGAATGAAGACCAGAAAATTTAACAAGATGGTTCCCAATAAAAATAGGGTTTAGCTACAAGATTTTTTGCGACCAATATTAGGAGGCCAAATCTTCCAGGGAAAAATAGAGGGAGGAAAGCACTATGACAAGAACACTGTGCAATGGGTGTTTTCAAAGTTATTTTTAAGGAAAACATAAAAAAATTCTCTTTATGTGAGGGATCATCTTAGCAGCATTTTAAATACTAGAAGTGAGATACCTGCACACTGTGAAATGCACCCGTTGCATGAAACGTTCAATATAACCGGGAACATGTAAGGTAAATTAGTGCAATAAAAGTAAAAGCAATTTCTGTAATTACAATATTGCAAATCTTAAATTCATTCAGATAAAGAGTGAATATGATTTGCATCTATGGAATTAAGTTCAGTATTTCTCATGAGGAGAATCTGAACCTCTAATGCAATCCTGTTAATTGGAAAAATAGAGGTTATTTTGGATATCGTACGACAATGTGTTATCCCCTTCTTTTGAAGTGAGAGAGAGAAGAACAACCCAGGCCCTTCCTTTCTTGCTAATACCAATTATTTGCTTATGTCCTTTATAATTACCACTTCAAATTTCCACCTGTCAGCTCTAAAATGTAATCTAAATTCAGGTGCCTAAAAATCATTTCTTCCTTACCTGTTTGTTTCGGTTCCTTCCATCCTTCATGGGGCACTACCTGAAGCAGAGGATTGCAAGGAAGGCCCACAGGGTGATGAGAGTTCACCCCAAAACTGGAGGTCTGACCTTACACCTCTGCAGTCAGCTGGTGCTTTTGCCATCCGTGTCAGTTGGGAAGGATGGCACATGGCATCTGATGGACTCTTTCTGGGAAGAAAATCTTTACAACACATTGATTACGTTTGTCTTCAAAATAAGGATAGTTTGGGCCTTAAAAATGGATAACTTGCATAGGAACTACACTGTCTGCTGAACTAGAATGAGTGTTTTACCCACCTTCAGCAAAATAATTTCTAAATTTCAATTTTCAGACTGCTTTAGTAATTGGGAAGATAATCAGGTTGTAGATATGTAGTATCTGTCACCAATAGAGTAGTAACTTACTCTGTCATCTCAATAGATTTGACTTTTTTGTTTCATTGTAATCTATAAACACTATTAGACGCTTGGATAAGAGTTTTCATTAACATATTATGGGTGATTAACGTTTTTTTGCATTTTCCTTTGAGGAAATGTCACATATTTTCAATGTCTGGTCAATTCAGTCTCATGTTTTTTAGTGTTTTACTAGCTGTTTTAACTACTACTGTATGAAATAAAGATATATTAATAAATGATGGCTGGAGCAATCTATAAAAAAGTGGAATAAAATCATTGTGAAGGAACACGTAAAAAATAGCTTTATAACTTGCTTAAGAATTTAATTATTTATAAAGTAATTAAAACTAATTAAAAAGCCCCATTCTGATTGAGAAAGGTGGTAGGTGAGATTTATTCATTGCAAAGACAAATTTGTTGTCATTTTGTCTTGCTATGTGCCCAGTAATTATGTTTCTGGGTGATGTTATGGGCCTGAATATTAGTATAAAAGAATAAAGATAAAATATAAAATTTGAATAATTTTTAATACTCTTATCAATTTATCCTAAAGTTGAAGTGTTAAAGTGTTTGTTTATGGGGGCTATTGCCAACGTGATGACTTAGAAACATCATCTTTTGTACAGAGAATCGGAGGTTGGAAGAGAGATTTTTGAGATATAATTTCAATGTTTTTAATCTTAAACAGTATCACAAACTATTTACGAACCTATAACAATGGTTCTCAGTGTAGAAAGCATTTCCTATAAGATGTACTTCTTTTTATTCAACATTAAAATCTTTGGGAGTGTTGGAATTTTGGAATAAATTCACCTGAAAAACAAAGATACTATCTTTTGGTCCCCTCTATATAGGACAACTCCAGAACTCATTCTGAAATAGGTGTTTTGATCACCAAACACTATATTTGCATGCAAATGGTACCTTGGAAAAAAATTAATCACCTTAATATATACAAATAATTAATACTTTTGGACGATCAGATAAAATTTATAAATTATTGAAACACTTCATTAGTGAGAATCCTTATAACTATTTTTCCTTTCTGACACTATTTTATATGTATTTTCATGACACTATCTTGAGTATATTTGAGATATTCTTCTTTTCAGTTTAAGACCTTAATTAAGAACAACTGACAGCTCCCCTTAGCACTTCTGGTAGATGGATCTAAGAAAATACAGGCGTTGCCACACACATCTAGAAAATTATCGCACTGTTACTCTTCAAAAGGTTAGAGATATTTTCTCATACAGTGTTTATAACAGTCACATCCTGAAGCTGTAATCCATGGTGCCAAGCTGACCCTCACAAATAGCTGTGCTGAAAGCAATGTGTGTTCCACTCCACACTAGTCACACAGAACTGTGGCAGCAGGCCAAAATGTTCAAAGACTGTTATTTTTAACCAGATTCTGGATTTTGTTGTTTTATGTGATGATTAACAATTCATGAAGCACTTATTGGAACTAATAAACTGATTGCAAACTAGAAAAATGAATTGATTAATATGAAATGTAAAATGGAATAGTGATGAGCTCATTTCCATTGTAAATAATGGAAAATAAATCCAATAAGTGTCTGCTCTTTGGACTGCAAATGAAATGAGCTCGCATCCAAATCAGTCCATGATAGTTAGCCTTAACTGACTTAGAGAGGTTTACTTAAGCCAAAGCTAACAAAGAAGTCATGTTTTTAGTACAACCTTGGGCCAGCCAACCACCTCCCACATATTTGAAGTGGGTGTGATTCATTGTGGCTCTGCTTTCAGTGCCTATTACCCTACCTGGGTCAATTTAACTCACAGTTTTACATCATTTGAAATCCTAATTCCACTTTATGGCAGACCTGAGGAAAAGTAAGTTGTAGCAGAAAGTCCTTTTTTCCCCTTGTAATGATGCAGGTGAACAGGACTTCTGCTGACCTTCGCTGACAGCCTCTTCAGTGGGAAAGCATGTAATTTTGCACACCTTTTCTGTATTATAATAATGCAGACAAGACAAAATAAGAAGATTAGTAGATCCTATCTCTGTTCAGTGACAACAGAGAAAATTAAAGGCAGAAGAGACATATCTAGGCCAAGCTAAAAAGTCCTGGAAAACAGTTAACAGGAAGGTAATTCCTGATTATTGAAAATTTTGGGATGTAGTCTCACAGTGCTACATATTTTGAGTGTTTGTGTAATGAGAGACAATGGAACATACAAGGGAACAAAATAATTTTGGTTTATTAGCTCTTACTGTGGAAGACAAGCCCTGAAAGTTCCTGCATGATACCCATCCCATCAGTGTTGAAAACAAACTTTTGCATGTTTGCTGTATAGAACTGTCTGCGCAAAAACATTCCTGTTGCATTAATATTCTGTTTGATGAGCTTTTTTCCTAAAATATATTCCAAATATTTAGCCTATTTATCAGATTGTATTTGGTTGGATACTTGGTCAGAAGTTCGGTGTTATTTTTCTTGCTTCATTCTAAATTGATTCTTTTCTCATATTCATTTAACATATTTTATTTGTTGAACAGTTAATTCTCAGCTAATGACAGTAACCACTATCAGTCACATTTAATTAAAAACCCCCAAACAATAAAAACCAAATGGCCCCCCCACCCATGCACCAAAACTAAGAGCCCATAATTAAAATGTTTAAATATTCAAACAATTAATTAAAATTTAATCAGGGTTGAATCATAACTTGGCCATCCACAAGACATTTACATTTCTGTGTTTTGATTACTTATGTCATATAAAAAATAGTTCCAAACCAGTTGTTACTTCATATTTTCTCAGTCCTACATAGATTTAATCAACATTAATTACACTAGAAGTCTGGCATTGCTGACCTATTTAAATAAAACAGGTTGTGTTTTCAAGGCACCAGGCCAAAATTACAAGCCATTATAAGTTCCTCTTGACTCTTCTGTAAGATATATGTATTTCCACTGAAGTGCTCCTGATGCAATGTCTCCACTGAATTGACATCTCACTCTATGCACACCTCAACTGGTTGGTATATACCGTAAACAAAGTAATGACACAGTAGATATCACAGGTTTTGGTGTTAAAAAAAAAATAAATATTTAAAGTCCTTTGTTTTATTGAAAAGCATGGTACAGGCCACTCACTGTATGGGTTATATTTTCCAGAATTTAAAATGAAATCTGAATTCTGTAGCAAGTTTAATTAGCAGGCTCTTTTTTAACTAATAGATGCTGTTTCTTTGGCACTTTCCTTTCTGGATTCTAGTTCCTCTGATGACTCACAGAAATAATTCCAGCAGTGGGGATCACTGAATAGACATGGAGTACCGTGTTTGCCAAATGCTGTCCTTAAAGCAAAAAGAATTCCATATGTAACTACAAAATTTGGGCATTTCTCAAATGATAAGAGAACTATTTTGCCCCAAGGCAGCTTCATGGGACACCATCTGGCTCCACAAATCTTCAGAAGTGAGATTTTCCTTGAATAAAATTTATCCAATCAGCCTCTGTGAAAACTGTGTAACGTAAAAAATCCTTCATTATCACATTCGTAGTCTAGATGACACTTGGTGCAAAACCAAGATTCTTTTTATACTAAAACGATACAGATATTGTTTTCAGTACTTGGTTAGGAAGATATTTTACAACTTTAGCCTCCATTTCTTTCAAGGAAATAATTCCAAATGGAAAACAACTATTTAAATGTTTTACTTTTATTGTAGGATTTATTTCAAATTCTACTGACCTCTTGGCTAGAATGTAAGTTTAAGAATTCAAATTTCTGCAACCCAACAGCAAGTATTTTAAATATTCTGTTTCATGTAGTCTAAGGTGTTAATGCATCTCTACTTAAGATGGAAAACTTATATGAAAGATGCTTTATATGGTGATCTTTGCATGACCCAGACTTCTTCCTATTTATTTATAATAAAGAATCTGGAGCTGTAACACGAGATACCGTAGAATGAGTGGCATAATATTTCAGAGCAATTTTATTCTGAGTACAGGCAAGAATAAATTGGAATAAAGGCTCAAAATATTTCTTCGCACGGGTACAAGTTTACTCTCAGACACCTGGTATCACATATTGAAGAAGTTTGCTATTTAAAGTGGGAGTAGATGGCAGGATGGCTGTCACTGGGTCTTAAGCACAAAGGCTTTGCTTTGTAAGTAAAAGGAATAGAGCTCAAGATGATATATTGACATTATATATAATACCTTGTACATTCTGATACAATGAAAATATATTTTAATCTTCTATATAATGGGAAGGAAAACTTTGTGAAATTCATCTATTATTTTATCTACAGCAAAACACTCACTTCTGATTGAGACCATTACACTCAAACAGCACTGGACTGACAGAGAAACAGAGTCTCTGGAATGACTGGACATCATTCATCCCTGTTGCACTTGTAAGAGAAGCCAGAAAGCTGCCTCAAGGCAGACTTCTCCAGATTGGCTCTGAAAAAGAATAGTTTGTGTTCTTAGGGCTTCTCTGCAAGTCTTGATATAGAGGAGATGGCCAAAATTAATATAATATAGGAAAGATTTGAATTATAAGGACTCCAAAAAATGCAAGATAAGCTGCCATATGCTAAGGAGTTTAGCATCTCCACATCATCTCAGAAAATACGAAGAGAGGAAAATTGGCTTAATCCTAAAACAGAATTATGTTGCAGGTTATTGTAGGGAAATGTCTTTGATTTATGTTCTACACATTGTCCTTAAGAGTAGACATTAAAATAAAGCAATGTGAGGTAGAACAGGCACTGTTTAAAAGAGATATTGTAAAATGCAGCACATTCTGCATTTTCAGTCAGATTAAAAGAATGTCAAATATTATTGCTGGAACTTGGGTCAAATGTTATTTCTCTATAATGTGGTTTGTTGGTTGTTTTTCTATGGGGGTTTTGTTTGTTTATGGTTGCTCTTTCTGGATTTTTTTTCTAAGTAGGTTTTAAACTTCTGATTCAAACACAAATTGGAGAGGAAGAAAGAAAATTGTTTCTGTATGTTCACATTGCCTCTGCCCCCCTGTTCTGGAGAGGGTCTGTCACTTCTTCAGGGCCAGTGAGGTTTTCTACAGTAATTTGTCCTGATGTGCAGAGAGGAGGGGGCCAGCACTGTTCCAGCAGCAATAAGAATCTTCTGTGCTTCTGTCAGTGTTGTCTCTCCCTGATAATGTAACACAGAGACAGTAACCATTACAGTGTTGGCACACAATTATTATATAGTTGACATCAGTGCTTAAGTGAGGTTGTGGTAGACTCAGTCCTTGGCAATTATAAGAGACTCTTTCCCTACTGAGGAGCCTAAACAAATGAAGCCAAGAGAGACGAAGGAACACTCATATCTTAATTTTGCAGGTGGAAAACAAGAAAAGAACTTGTCACTTGTTCAAGATAACTTGTGAAGCTCACAGCAGTGGCAGTAACCCAGGTCTCCTCAGTCTTTGACCAGCACTGTACATTTAAGATCTTTCTTTCTCATTGTCAAAATTGTTTCATAGCTGACTTTGCTACCGTTCAGACTCAAAAAGCCCCAGTGATGTTCCCATGGAGAAAAAAAGGCTAGTTTTTTGAGCTTCCTGTGTTTAGTATTTCAAAACATTGAGCACTCCCTAGCCCATACTCACATGCTCATGGCGATGGATATCAAGACAGACCAAATGCAGGACAGCCAAGTCAAACCACTGTAAAATGTATGAGAGCTGGAGATCTATCACTAGTGGTGTCCCCCAGGGTTCAGTAGTAGCCCCGGTATTGTTTAACTTATACAGCAATGACTTGGGGCTGATGCCTCCTCAACAAGTTCACTGATGACACAAAGTGGGAGGAGTAGCTGAGGTCTGTGCTGCCCTTCAGAAGGACCTTGACAGGCTGGAGTTCAACAAAGGCAAATGCAAGGTCCTGCAGCTGGGGAGGAATAACCCTGGGCACCAGGACGGGCTGGGGGCTGAGCTTCTGGAAAGCAGCTTTGTGGGGAAGGACCTGGGGGTCCTGGTGGACAGTATCAGTTCATGAACTGGGTGTGTGCCCTTGTGGCCAAGAAGACCAATGGGATCCTGGGGTGCATTAGGAAGAGCATTGCCAGCAGATCAAGTAAGGTGATCCTGCCCCTCCACTCAACCCTGGGGAGGCCTCACATGGAGTCTGTCCAGTTCTGGGCTTCTCAGTACAACAGAGATATGGAGCTCCTGGAGCAGCTTCAGCAGACATCTATGAAGATGATTCAGAGACTGAAACATCTGTCTTACAAGGAAAGACTGAGAGAGTTGGGCTTGGTCAGCCTCAAGAAGAGACAACTGAGAAGGGACTTCATCAATGTTGTTCCAGGGAAAAGTTCGGGGGGCTCTGAAACTGAAACTAAGACACTGTTGTAAGCTAAAGGCAACAGTATTTTATTACAAGAGATGGCCAAGTAGACGGGAAAACCTGAGAGAGAGAGAGAGAGAGAAGGAGGGAAAAGAATGAAGTCCTATATATCACCTAACTTGCCCAAAGTGTTACGAGGTTGTCTCACTGACCCCAAAGTGTCCGGACTCCCCCGAGCAGGGGCTGCATCCTCCAGCGCCGGCAGCTCACAGGACAGCGGGCGTCCCCGCCAAGGCAACGTTGTCCTTCATGTGAAGCGAGCCAAGCCAAAGCATGAGTCATCTGCCTTTTAACTACTTTTTGGGCGATGTCTCACCTGGGCAGGTGTGGCCAGTACCGCCCAGTGAGAGGCCTTACGTCCCTCCCCCCTATTATGTCACGGTTCTCCTTCTGCACATGTGTGAGTGCATTGGAATTTCCTTGCGCCTGTGTGGTACATCCCAGAGGGTCCCTCTAAAATGGGTCTGGGGATTAACTTCATCACCCTCCTCTTCACTTTCTCCTCCAAATGCCCTCTAAGGGCCATCAGCCAATGGTGAGGGTCCAATTAATTTTAGTTTATACCAAGAACTTCGTCCAAGGATGAAGTTCTTGCTTATCAGCACTTATTTTCTCATGGCTTGGCAGGAAAAGAATAAACTTCTCACAGGTGGCTGGGCCAAACACAGACCAAAGAAACATCAACATCTAATCCATCCTGAATACAAATGTCTATGAGTACCTGGAGGGAGGGTATCAAGAGGATGGAGCCAGGCTCTTGGTGATGCCAAGCAACAGGACAAGAGGCAAGGGCCAGAAACTGATGCACTGAATATAGAAGAACCTTTGCTCTGCCAGTGACTGGGTACTGGAGCAGATTGCCCAGAGAGGTTGTGGAGTCTCCCTCACTGGAGATATTCAAGAACCATGTGGCCACAATCTTGTGCCATGTGCTCAGGGATGACCCTGCTTGAGCAGGGAGGTTGGTCCCTTCAAACCTTACCCATTCTGTGTGATTCTGTGAGAGTTTGTCTTTTGCTACTAGGCCAGAATAACCTAGCAAGTTATCTTAGAAGCAATACACAGTTTTAATTTTATTTCATCTACCAGTGCTAATAAAAGAACACTCCAAGGCGAGAATTTTAAATGATTAATTACAATACTTTAAAGGATGAAAAAGAATCTGTGTGTGTCAGTCATCCTCACAGGGCAAGGAATAATGAAAACGAAATGCACAGAGGAATGAGTTTTCTATTGTCAATGATAAAAGTGATAATCGCCTCAAGTCAAAGCAAAATGACAGATGAAAGAAACCTATAGAACATCGCCTAAGGGAGCTCCCGAGGCCAGCGCTCAGTACCACATATACACATGCTAGACTGATATTTAATGAAGCTCTGGTTGACTCTATAATGAATGTTGAAGGCTCTCTGGAGCATGAAACATCATTTAAGAGTGCTAGAAGCAAATGCTTTATTTTTGTTTGGTGGTGGCGGGGTGGGAGGGGAAGAGTAATTTTTAATACAGTTTTTTAGCTCTTTTAACGAGTAAATTGAATTTGGAAGAAGAGAAAAATCCCTTTATAATGCAAAGACAATTAAATTTTTGTTGTATTTGTAACATTTTAATACATATAAAATGGAAGAGAAAATGCAGCAGGGATAGCCTAATGGGTTAATGAGAAAAATTAGACTGGTTTTGAAATCTCTATAATTCACTCCAGCAAGGGACTAGTCTGACCCTTGTGATATAAAGAGTAGCCGATAGATTTCTAAATCACATCTGTAGGGTCTGTGCTCAAACAGTTGAAGGTGAAAAAGAAGTTGAATAGATCTTCACCCATGATTTAATACAGATGTGGTGACTGTACTGTATAAATGCATCTTCTAAAGACCTTTGGGACAGTGTAACAGTAAATAATGGTTCAAGTTATATATTGGTAGTACTGCTGAAGCCCAATAGCACTGACAGGCAACATTTCCTATCTGTTTTGATCTTAATCAAGTAATCTATGTGCCTTTTGTGGCTCCTCAGAGACATTTTTTGAAGTTAACGTCACCACATCAGCTTTTGTCCAATTTCGGCCAAAATTACACCAGACTTTCTTCTCTCCTTTCCCATTTTTTTTGCAGCATATTAATTTCACTGTTGCTAGAATCAATTTAAGGAGAATATTATTTAATCCTGCCTCAACCAGCAATTGGTATCATTTGCATTTGTAAGACTCAAAATGTGCCAACCCCCTGGAGATGTAATACTAAATTCCTATCTCAGTTTTTTTTCTACCTTGCCGAGGCATGCAGAGTGCAAAAGACAAAAATAAGAAGGATTCTTGAAAACAAATAGATCTTATTGACCACTGGCAAGTGTCAACCCATGTTTATTGCAATGGGAAAAATTTAGACTTCTTTAAGTGAACGCCAGCTCTTGCGACGCTGAAATTTGGGTTTTCGCCTACTTCAGCAAACAGTTGTGTACCTACTGCCCACACAGAAGACACATAAGAAAGGTAAAAATGCATATTATTCTACAATAATTTTTTTCATTACTTAGGTAGAGACTATTTTTACCATTCTTCCAAAAGAGGCATAATTCCTTTCAGTGAATAACACATAATAGCAGGCCCACATTGCTGGGTCTCGAAATTCTTTACTCACAGGTCATCTTAAGTGCACTATACCATCCTGAAAAGTCATTAGCATTTCTAGGCATTGAACTGGCTTGAAAAATTATGTAAGGCATGCAGAAAAAATTCAGAGTAGTTGCCATAACATGGATGGTTATGGCTGGCGTTGCAACAAATTTAACCCTTCTGCTGTCACCAGACAGTAGATTTTCTATTCTAAACATAAAAAGTTTGGGATCTCTTTACTCCTACCACAAGACTGAAAGTTTTCCAAATAATAGTCTTTACCACAGCAATAGTTGGGAAGCACATTATTACGACGGTTGATTTATGGGGGGATCACGTCCCGATAGCAGGAGGCTTTTTCTCCTTTACATTGCTGGGAGGTGTCCTCCCCCCACTAGTTTTCCCCNAAAAAAAAACAACAAGACTCCATCTTAAACAATAGAGACAGCTTCAGCTTTTAAGGTATTCAGGTTAGCTTTTCTTCCTTCTTCACCAGCCCATTTCTCACAAGACTTTTTCCATTTCTGATATTGTTTGTTTACTGCCACACATTATTCTGGAAAAATTAATAAATTTAATTGTGGGTTAATTAGGGCTGAGCAATAAATTGCTGGGAATAGTTTTCAGGTGTTGGAGAACTGCATTTCCCTTTTTACCCCAATGATCTAATAAAGCCCCTTTTCCTTCCATGAGGCTTACTTTCCCCCTGCATGTGGAATTTTAAGTCCTGCTTCAGCAGGAATATGGGATAATTGAACTAAACAGTGCCAAACCCTCCCTTATTACATATTTTTAAGGACCGGGACCAGAGAAGCACACAGGTCTTCCTTAACTTTTTAGTTATCACCAAAGGAAGCTAACTCTGTTTCTGAACAAATCTGAATACCCTAAACATAAGTCTATCACTCCAGGGTGGAAATGGATTTTAAAACTAGAGGTCAGAAAAAAGTTAGCAAAGTGTTATCAGTATTTTACTCAGTGACAGGTAGTCCATAATACGAGATACATGTTTGAAGGTTTTTCATGCCTTCATTTAGGCAAACAGCCTCCTTGTGTCTGCAAGTGGTCCACAGCAAAAGTTTTGTATGAGTGTGCCGGGCAAATTCCTGTTGGTAAGTTTAGTCCATTCATTTCTTCTGGCATGCAAACATTTCTTCAGATTTTATTTTTTTTTCTTCTTTCCTAGTATTCTTGTAATCTTCTCTAGCTTATGCTGGAGGCAGTGACTAAACTCACAAGAGGAAAGCACGGTTCCCAAGATGAGATGTTATGCAAAACCAATATATAATATTTGGAGTACTACTGGGAGGGGTTACAGCAAATCATAATGTGTAATTTATCAACTAGGATGAAGCAGTACAGTCTGTTTTAAATTTTTCATCTTATATATATATATATGTAATACTCTGAAGTCTTCATTTTTATAAAGACAGAACTCATTTTAAGAAATAAAATAGATATCCAAAGTACAGAGACTTCAAATGGACCCTCTGTTAGAGCAGGGTCAAATAATAAGTTTAAGGAAAGAGGATTTCTGCATGTATGTGTGAATTAAGGAAGGAAGAAAAACATTTGCAAAGCAATATGAAATTTCAAATTGCACTGGTACTCAGAATACAGTGCCGTTATGTGTTTCAGTGATTGTTTCACAGGGAATGTCTGCATAAATTTACTCAGTTTGTAAATAAACATTAGCTTTCTTGTCCTCTTTAACAGCTTTTCATTCCAACTGGGATCATACTTTTTACATAGGATTTTTGAAGAGGATATTCAATAATGTTCAGTCCCACCTGAGCATCCTTTGCTATCAGATAAAGCCTTTACTGCCAGGGCAACTACACGGTCTTCAAGATGGAGCTGACGGACCCCGAAATCTCTATTTTGATTGAGAAAAAGCCATGTAACGAAGCTGTTCGGTGCAGTGAGGATAATGGGGTGGCCCTGAGGTATGTCAGCAGCCTCAGAGCTCATAAGCTGAACTCCACCCTCATTTTGTGGTCCAGAAAGCCATCTGTAAGCTGCAGAAAGTCCTGCTCTCTGAGACGGCAATTTGGAATTTGTTTTCTAATATTCTTAATTTGGTTGCATATTTAGAGAGCTGGATCTCTCATATCTTAAATCAAAATAAAACATTCGTTTGATGTTGCTTTTAATTGTATTTGAATTGCAAAATGCCCCATGGTACTCTTTGTTAAGAATACTGTGCCTTAGTATCAATATTGTTGTTTGCGACAATAAGGATCAAAGCTTGTTTCTCAAAATTGTGTTGATTACCACATTATTTAAACATAAATATAAAATTGCACATGTAGATACACACTCAGACTGAAGTACATGATATTACTTGCCCCTGACATTTCCAAAAAGGCACAAATAAAATCTGAATGATAGCTGTGAAACCCTTACAACTTTATGATGCATTGGGAAAGAGTGGAAACACAAATGCTTTCACAAAAGTTTACATTTCAGAATAAATTGAAATAAAGTCATTTACAATTCTTCTCATCACCTTTGCGAGGTGGGAGAAGATCATACTCTCACACACACACACACACACATATATATGTATGAGCCCTTCTAGCAGGATGTAGAACAAGAAAAACCTCATGAGGATCAATATTCTATGCGAGAAAATTGATGCATATGAACAGAGAAGCTGTTAATTTTAAGTCTCCTCAGGGAAAAAGTTTTAGGTAATTATATGACAAAAAGACCTTTTAGGATCTATGAAAACACACTCCAAAATGTCAAATGCATAGCAGCCATGCTTCACCTGTAATGGTAAAAGCAGCACATTCTGTAACCTTTCCTGAATCAGATTTACTAAACACATTAGTTGAGTTTTACAGCACTGTAGGACAGACACATTGGTCACGTAATCAGACCAGTGGATGTTCAGGATAGTGCGGAGGCAGCGCTGATGGAAGCGTTCGAGGAGACGCAGATGGCGGCGGTAGATGACCCACGATTCAGACCCATATAAAAGAGTGGACAGCACAATGGCTTTATAGACACTAATCTTGGTACTTTTCTTCAAGTGTTTATTGTGCCAGACTCTTTTATAGAGTCTTCCAAAGGCACTGTAGGCCTTTGCTAACCTGTTGTCTATCTCTTGGTCAATCTTACCATCTGAGGAAATGATGCTTCCCAGATAGGTGAACTGATGGACTGATTTGAGTTCTGATTCACCTATGGTGATGCGGGGGTGATGGAAGGGTTCCTGAGGTGCAGGTTGGAAGAGAACTTCTGTCTTCTTCAAGCTGACTTCCAGCCCAAAAAGCTCAGCNCAGCTGCGCTGGGCAGGGCACGTCTCCAGGATGGAGGATCACCGCCTCCCTAAGATCGTGCTCTATGGTGAACTTGCCACCGGCTGCCGCAAGAGAGGAGCCCCAAAGAGAAGATATAAGGACTCTCTAAAACAGTACCTCAGCCTTGGCTGTATTGACTACCATCAATGGTCCACTCTGGCCTCCAATCGGGAGGCATGGAGACACACCATCCATAACGCTGCTGATTCCTTTGAAAATGCACGCAGAATCAGTCTGGAGGAGAAAAGACAACGCAGAAAGAACCGTGCCTCACCAACACCGCCTATGGAGACTTTCTGCTGTGCCTTTTGCAACCGGCCTTGCCTATCTCGCATTGGCCTCTTTAGCCATCAGCGCGCTTGCAGCAAGCGTGGGTAGAGCCCTTCCCAAATCTTCGTTCGCGAAGCCCAGCCATGATGATGACAGCACTGTAAATGCCTCTTGTACTGTATTGTTAGGGAGTTGTGCTGAACAAATACTGGTGTCCTGCTCTATGTCAGGATGTTGTGGGATAGTTTTGGGTTTCTATGGAAAGAAAATGTAGGCAGGGCATATTTAGAGCATGCCAGATGGGACAGCCGAGTCAGGGGAAATTATAAAGGGAGGATGATCGGAATTTCTTAATTGGGGTGTTCTTGCAACTTGCTACTTCAGAAACAGGCAGTCTACCAACCCACCGCCCCCCTAAAAAGCCCAACAGCACATTATAGCTTTCATCGCTGTAGCATCAGCTGTCTCTGAATTAAATACCTACAGCTCCTACACAAGTAGGTAGGCATCCTAGATAGCATTATCAGACTTTAGCGTGTCAAACTCGGAACTGCAAAGGAGGATTGAATTTCTTACCTCATTCCCATTCACTCCTCTGTAACTCTTTTATGGAGTGTGACAATTTTGGGGCGGAAGAAAGTATGCCACTGCTTTCACCCAAACCAGCCCTTACTCTGGGGGTAGGTAAAATCTGTATTTTTGCAACTCCCCCAGCAGAGGAAGAAACTGAGGGTGGCATCCAGCCCATCCTAGTCTCTGCACTGAAGGACACCAACTCCCACCATGGGCTTCTCCATGGGCCTCCTTTCTTAGCCCTTGATTTGGGGCTTTCAGGTGCGAAAAGGCAGAGCAGTGCCTGGTTTTCAGGCTCTCCAGCAAGGCAGCAGGCACAGCTCAGGCACAGCAGAAGCAGAAACTCACAGACTCCTGTTCAATGTTCTTGACAGATAATGTCTCTCAATTTAGCAATATGGCATTTTCCAACTTTGGCTGGCAGAACTGGGCAGCAGTTTGTTAGAAGGCTTAAAACCAGCAGGTTTTGGCTGAGATCACTACATGATCAATCAAGTCAAGCAACCCCTAATGAAGAAAGATTAAAGCTTTAAAAAAAATAAAAATCATCACTTACAATATAAAAGAAGGTTTCATATACTCAATGTGAACAACAAAGCCACACTATGCAGAGAATATACTTAAACAGATCAAATTAATTGATTTTTTTTTTCATAGCATGGAACAGGAGTTACAATGTATAATAAACAGGAAACTTCATTTTGGTGTGCACTTGCGGATCTTCTGTATTTGCAGTAAATGTATTACTTGTAGAGGGTGTACTCCTTTTCAGATAAGCCTTTGGCATCAGCCTCCTAAAGAAATGTGTGATGCTGTTAAAGCAAAATTTTTACTTCAGCTAAAGAATATGAAGATGCTGTATATTAAATATGCAATGAAATGCCTCTGTGATACTGCTAGCAGAGTTCTGACTTATATTGCTAACTTTCCTTTTAGACACCCCTGAACAGCTGACAGAGGCTGGTATATGGACATATACGCAGATGGAAGTGAAACCTGGGGATATCTGACCACAGGTATAACTATGGAAAATCTCAAGCCATATCCCTGTGGCATGAGAACACAAGTGAAGGCGTACAGTGTCAAACCAGTGTCAAATCTCCATCATCCCAGAGCTTTGCTAGTGATGCTGTGAAGCTCTGGTGCCCATCACCATTGCCTGCGTTATACCCCAGTACTGCCTGATTACAGGAGCGAGCAAAATCAAATGTTTACATTATGTGTATGATGGATTTGAGTTTCTGTGTGTAGGAAATGTAGGCTACATTACAGAATGGTTAGCAGCAAATCAGAAAGAAGTTTGATTTTACCATCGTCCCAGGGCTCTCCTGCCCAGAATTCCCACCTGTACCAGTTCCCATTAGAAATTTCATATATGTATATACACATACATAAAATATGGAATGGCAAATGTTATTTTTCGTGTAGCAGCTTCTGTTTCCTGCCTCGATGTTTACACAAATCAGAGGAGGAATGAATTTAAAATTACTTTAGCTTTATTATTTTAGGATTCAGACTTCAAGATCTCCCATGTCATTAAGCCTGTCCTCCTTGTTTCAGTCTATTTCAGCCAAATTTTGTTATAGCTGACAAAGCTGACGTAGACAGGGCGAAAGACAACTTCAAAATATGTTGTGTCTGGCTGGAACGAGGGCCAGATTATTAACAGGGTGACTTGTTTTGTGCGACTAAGTGAAAAATTTAGTACCACCTATGCTTTCTTCCCCTGTCTCTGTTCTGATGCCTGGAGTCTTTGAACTGATGTTTGGTTATTTATGAATGTATAATAGTCAAATAGTGGAACTAAATTGAGAGACATTATCTTCACGGTTGACATAGAGGCTCCTCCGCTGCCATTTCTCCATTTTTAAAAAATATACTTGAATGACAAGCTGCTGATAAAAATAAATACTTTGTGACAGGGGAAGAAATATGACTTGAGGATGCCATTGTTGGAATGAGTATCACAGAGGTCTTCCATCACAATTGTTAAATGCGGACTGGCATCTAAAACTGCACAGCTCAACAAATGGCCATTATACAGACCATATCTGTAATTAGGGCACCCTGTCTCTAGTCATAGACCCGTGTACATATATGAGGCCAAAATATTTCTAATATCTGAAATTTACTCCACCTAAGCCTCAGGTGTCAGACAGCAAGGGATTACTTTCCAAAAGGATGTCATCCTAAATCAATTTTCTTCTTATCTTTGATGGATTATTTTCACGGTGTGTACCTAACACTCTATTATTAAGCCATACTTTCTGACTTTTTGGTTTTAAATTAAGGTAGGAAATGAGAGTTAAAAAAAATTTTCATTCTGTAGTATTCTGTAAATGGTAACTGTCTGTGTGTGACGGTATGAGAGCATGTAAGACATCACGATTCAAAAATAATGCAAGGTGACAGAACCTGCATTCTATTAATGATTTAGCTTTCCTTTCATGAAACAGTACCTAATGATGTTACTTCCTTTGTATAAGTAGTCAGGAATTAATTTATTTCCTTCAGTGGAAAACAATTAATTCCTAGTAATGTGTAACATTTTCTGCTCTTTTCGTTCATATAACGTCTTCCATTTTTAATAGCTCCCTGTCCCCAAATCCTGAACTTTCTTCAGTTTGTACTTGTTTTGAAAATGCTGCCACTTTTCTCTGATAAAATACTTTTTATAAGTGCAATAGCTTTTTACTCCTGCACTCCTTTGCTTTGATTCTATTGTTTTAATTTTTAATGGAGATTTATTAATAGTTTTAGGGGTTTTTAGAAATTGCATTTTATCTTTCACAAAATTCGAAGAGACTTATATGAGATTTGCATTATTAATGCTGTTATTATCATTACCATTATAATTAATTGTACCTGTTTACTTTTACTGATATACATTTTTTCATTTGAGTCATCATCTTATAAAACATTAAAACTACTTAGCAATGCATGAGTGGCAAGAAAGTCAGTCTAGCTTCACTTATAGCCAGCATATTTTTAGTATTTTATTTTTAAAGTTACATATGGAAATAAATATCAGCAATATTTAGATCATCTTTAAACAAAATCTTAATATTCCAGATGTGGAATTAAATCTGAACATTCAGAGCATCGAGGCTGTAAATTGTGGGAACCAAAGGAAAGCCTGTGGAGTGCTAAAAAATTACCTTCGGTGGAAACCCATTAGAAATGAAAACACAAATATAAACAGAAATAATGTTGACCAGTTCTTTTTCTTTTCACCTTCTGCCTTCTCTGGAAGTCTGGTATTGCAAAAACATGCAAAGTGTAACTTTGTGCTTTATATCTGGTCCCAGAAGCACAGTCCAAGCATCAAGCCTAAAATTACAATGGTGTTTACAGTACAGTAAATCTGAAGTACAGATTTCTCTACTCTCCATTTTACATCCTATGTCCTGGAACACAGCGCTTGATGGCTGATATAAATATAAACAACATAGTTTAACTGCAGAAGCTATTTTTATTCATATAAATGCCTAATACTTCCCTCCCGTACCCACTCGTAATTCCCTTAACTATGTCAATAGTATCCTGTGGCAGGAAGCTAAAAAGTTCATTATACACTATGCCTGATCCTGGCAAACAATTATTAGTTTAAATTTTAAAATTAAAAGAGTAACTGAAAAAAAAAAAAAAAAGAAAAAACCCACAAACAAATGTAAACCAAAATTGGATGAATCTAATACTTTGCTTATTTCCCAGCAGTCAATTCTCCAGTGGTTTCTTTGGTCCATTTAATGGTATTTTCTGACTTTGGGCATTAAAGGCTTGCTGATGCTTAAGCAGTGTTTTGGTGTTCGCTCAGGAAATGCACTGCACAAAAGTCAAGTATGACCTAAATATTATTAATAATTTGTTGTGGTGTTTGGCAACATATGTTTGGCAAAGAGCAGGAGCAATAAGCTTTGAAGTGTCTGCATGTTTTGAGAGAGAATTTTTCACAGGTGCTGAAGCTGCGTGGGTCTCAGATGTTCTTAAGGATCTAAGACAACAGAATATCTCTCCAACCCATTAAAGTTTGAAAAGCAAGTGAACAGATGTTCAGTCCTTTCATTTAATATTTCAGGCAGCTGTGTAACTTTACCCTGTTGGGGATTTTGCAAATTTTTTCCACTTTTTTTCCCCCTTTAACATTTAAGAACGAAACTGGGTTTAAGGTCAGGCCTGATGACAGGCTGAGAGGGCTCTGACAGCTGTTTAAACGTTTGTGACATCTGGCTCAGAAACCGGGACTCCCATTTGCTGGAGATACCACAGCACAGTGTCACTGTCATTTCTCCAGGCAACTTTCCCGGGTGAAAAAATGAAGGTACAGGGGTGGATAAAATTTTCTGGGGTTTTTTGTTATGCTTTCTTAACTGCTTTTTAAATGTCACAATACCACCAGGGTGACCAGAAGAACCGTGAAATGAGATTGCAAAATCCTATGGGGACAGGAGGAAGCACAGCAATGTAAAGGAATTTCTGGGGCTCACACCTGAGCTGTACATGAGACAGTAGCCTCTGTTCCTTTTGCTTCTTTATGCTGAAGACCTTTTACCAATACAGAATTCTAGCCATAAGTAGGAACAAGTTAATTTAAAAAAAAAAAAAGATTGTCTGTAGGACAAATAGATCTTATTAGAAAAGCAGAGAGAGACTTTTTACCAGTGTCTCTAGTGCTAGGTCAAAGCACAATGGTTTTAAAGTGAAACAGGGTAGGTTTGGATCGGACATAAAGAAGAAATATTTTTTATTATAAGAGTGGTAAAACAATGGAACAGGTTGCCTAGAGAAGTTTTTCCCCATCACATAGAGTGTTTGTGGTCAAATTGGATGGAGAATGGAAAGGAACTTGGAATGAGTGAGAATATAAAGTTTAAACCATTTAAGCCATCTTAGAAACTGGGAAGAAAAGCAAAAGCTTTTGAAGATATCTCTTACAATGTTTGAGACATTTTGCTTAAGAGACCTATCACCACACTGGTAACAAGATGTGGCAAATTTTTCACAGGTGTCTGGCACAATATAGTATTGCTTTTCTTCTTTCAAAAGCCTACAACAAAACTACCTCTCAAACAGCATTTCCGAGGAAACTAGCACAGCAATTCTGATTTCTTGCTGATAAAGCCTTAATGTAGGACTCATTTTTTACTGTGCTAAATTCTTAAATAAATCTCAATAAGAGAATTTTAAAACCTCACGGAGGAATTCTAAGAGGAAGAGCTGGAGACACCTGGCCCTTTAAAATTCTGCTAAACACAAACTACCCCGTGCAGAGGAAGGATCAAAACCATCACAGAAAAAAATTTGCTTAAATTGTGAATTCTCAGTCTGAAATTGATTTTCTTATCTTCTTTCCATCAGCTTCTACTGACAGCTTGTGCCATGTCTATATTAACAGATATTTTTTTCCTTTCAGGGTGTTTAGCAAATCACCACCTAAAGCTGAACTTTGTGCTCATCATCTGCATCTGTGTTGCAGGGCAGGGTAGCTTTCTCAGTGGAACATATGTATTTTTTTAGTGAAGAAACCCTTTCACTATCTTTCCATGCACCTGTGTGAGTGATGCTGGAAGTTGACACAGGATAGCAGAAAGAGTTGACATCATTTATCGTAAACTCTCATCACTCCCTATGTGTATGACCACCTGCTCATACTGCAAGGGAGCAATCAAGAGGTTTATTATCTGCAAAAAAAACCATCCAGAGATACTTCTGCAGTGTGAAGCACCTATGGAAGGACTTCACTAAATGTTTTGTTTTCTGCTTTGTCCTATGAAGATTTCATGTATGATATGGCTAAAGCTTTACTCTTGTCTCCTTGTTTGCGTTCCTAATGAAATTTTTAACCAGAGTAATTGTTGTTTTGTTTTTTTAATCACGAGGTGGAACTTGTCAAACTCCAACTCAGTATTTTCTGCATGAGCTCTTGCCATCCCTTTCTTCTGCACTGATATATGTTTCAATGGAATTGATGCTGTTATTACTATGTCATCAGTTATTTCCTGGGTGGCTGTAAGGTTTCCAAGCAGTCTTTGTTCTTTCATTGCTACACTTTGCTAGCTGACCCGATTCCAAAAGGTAGACAATGAAACTTGTGCCTGCCCCTGGGTGAAACAAAAGTGCACAGTTAATACCATTTTTCATTCTGTCTGATTTGTCAGTATCCATCCTTCCTACTGGGATTACTTTTAGCAGACTAGTTGGCTTTGACCATTTGCTATCACAGCTTAGCCTTTCTGCAGTTATCTGAAATTACAACACATCCAAATTCAAAAATTTCTCTTTTGGCTGATGTCATGCTGTTAGCCCACAAACTGAATGCATTTGTTTTGCCTACATTCCTTTGTTTCCTTAGCTGCTGCTTGTTTCCTTTGTTAATTTCTGTCACTGCAACTGTAAATGTTACAGCTGTGCATGACAGTGAACAATGAATGCAGATGTATTTGTGTACTTTTTCAGGGATTCTGCTAACTCTTTGAAGACCTCTGGGTGTTTGTGATCAGTATTTAGTGATGTTTTATGCATTGGGATGTCTGCTTTGCATTGCATCTCTAACCGTGAGTTACACTGGCCATGGTACTGCCATGGCAAAGAGTCAAAGACCAGCCTTTATTCAGCTGTTACCATCTTAAGGTGATTTCAGTGTTTCCCATGACAGCATCACAGCACAGGTAGTGAATTCCATTTCTTTATCTGGACTGGGATATAGTGTCTGTTTTAAAAGATGAACCTCAGCTCCTGCGCTTAGTTCAAACCCTCTGAGCAGATTCTGCATGTGCTGTAGGGGTTGTCCTATTTTCCTATATTACACCCACAAGAAGAGATTAGTCACATATGAGTTCAGCTGGGGATTTGTAGTTTGGTTAGTTTGGTTTTTTCCCTGGGGTAAATTTGTTGTTTTGAAAAGCAAGAATAGCACTTGCACATGCTGTATGGGCAACAGGAAACTTGCACAGGTGGAAGCATCATTACCCCGGTACGAGGTGTGGAGGGGTTTCTGTTCTGGTTCAAATCCCTCCTGAACAGTTTTTCAGGACGGTTGATATGGGAGCCAGGGCTGATTTCACAATGCTGGGCTGCTCCAACACTTGCTCGTGTGGCACTGCAGCTCTGCAGATTATCTGTTTCTGTACTCCCAAATCAGCCTCCCTCAGACACCTTTACCTACTTGATTTATCAGTGACACTGAGTACAGTTTTATCTCTAAGCTCGTCACTCTCAGTATTTTCTGACTCTCAATTTCATGCCTTTTGCCTCAGCTTTGTTACATGCTTTTTCTTCTGCTGTTCCTCTTGGTACTGGTGAGACCAGAACTGATTTCAGCATTTTGGGCTTGTTTGTGTTTTTATTTTTTCATGGGTGACCGTATTTCTAAAACATCCTTAAAGCCCCCTCTGAACTGGGAATATTTTCAGTTTGTTTCTTTGATACTGTGGTCTAAATCCTGAATCTCCTGACCTAGTGAATTCAGCCAAAATGGCTGTTTTCAAGTCCTATCCTGTTTACACGCTCCTTGGGATTCTGTGCTTCTCCTTTCAGTTCTTCACAGGTTCAATGGGAGTGTGAGGAAGGGGAGGCAACTTATCACTCCTGCTATTTCGTGCTTTTTTCCCTGCCTTGCTTTCTGTGGTACATTTTTTGCTTGCAGTAATGCAATTACTGTCTTAGAAAAAAACAAAACAGAGCTGTTCTCTGACCCGCCTGTGGTCACTCCCTCAGTGACCTGTTTCTCTGGAACATGGACATCAGTGTCATTAATATAAAGCCTGAACTAAATCTCTATTTTAGGATAATAAGAAAGGCTCCCAGGCCAGCTAGGCAGCTCTTTAGCTACTATCAGACTTAGGAGACACAGAGCATCCTTGCTGGGGATTATACCTAAGTACATCTAGAGAGACCGTATCAGCGTAAAAAGCTAATCCTCCTTGCCTACAGGCTATACCTGAAAGGATAACCATGTCTCTAATGCTTAAAGCAGACATAAGCACCTCCTGGAAATTAACCTGCTTTAGATTAGGAATGATTTGGCAGAGCAAATCTACATCAACTGATGTTACATGGCACTGAAGTTTCCTAGGTCTGTAATTAATAGGATTGTCAGAAGCAGGAAAATTCCATAAATAACTCTATGCATGTTTCTGTGAAATAAACCTGAAAAATTGTGTTGAATTTCTTGCTGTCAGTTTTCTCCTGGTATTCCAGTACTGCAGTATATAATTGAAAGGAAAATTGATACTGAGGCTGAAAACAACACATGTAGGTACACAGAGAAACACACACTTTCTCTGATAACATAATTTCCAAGGCACAAACCAAACAAAGAAAAGGCTGAGAAAATAATAAAAGAGGGGGAAAAAAATCCCCTAACCCAGAAGGATCAGTACTCTAGCCATCCAGTTGTTATCAACTGATAAATCAATATATTTGTAACAGTGCCACCTGGTGATACCTACTGTAAAATTATTATATGTATTTGGTACACTTCTAAAATAAACACATAAATTTTTCTGGTTCCTGTTTATCAGTTTATGTTCAGTAGGCGATTTAGAATGTTCAGTTAGAGTTAGGTGACATTTCCCAGCTTTTGCAATTGAATTTCTACATGAGACTAATAATTAATTTTACTATATAAGACAAATTATTTAAAGAGATTCTAACAATTATTTTCTAGGAGTGCCAGGGTTTTATAATTATGCATTAGGGCCTGTATGTACATTAAAAAATATACGGAGTTTTTTCTACTCTGTCTAGCCCTAAGTAAAAGCAAACACAGCTGAAGACTGAATTTATCCCAACAGTGTGCTTCCCAACCGTGTGAATGGGTCCCTCTAAATGATCTAGTTTCCTCAAGTACTCAAAGCAGAGCTAAATTTCACAGTTAAGGGCCACATCCACGTCAGTAATGTCTTTCCAAGAAACTAGTACAATTTCTCTTTGTAATAATAATAATAGCTTGAAACATAATCCCAAATTGTATGGTTCTGAAAACCATGACTGTAATTTCAAGACAAATTAAGGGATAAGATTTCCAAGAGTACTTCAGTAGTTGGTATTTGACCTTTCATTCAAAATAAATATAAAAAGAATCCGTCAAAATTGCTTAAGTTCTTTGTTCTCTCTCTTCTTCTTCCTTTTTTTTTTTTTTTTCTTTTTAGAGTTCTTATTTATTTTTTTCTCATTTCTATTTCAATT